>RDPX01000015.1:897639-969030 GCA_003991215.1 Morbakka virulenta
GAGTATTTCATCAGTCATCCACTTTTGTTTTGCCCTTTTCTTGATTTTAGGAATGACACTTTCAGCTCCTTGTTCTATGGCATCCCGAAAAATAGTCCATTCATCAGGTGTTTCACCTTCATCTTTCAAAGCGCTGTAACGATTTTGAACCTCCACTTTAAATTGCTGTTTTAATTCCCCATTCCTATTTAAACGGGAAACCTCCAACTTTGGTGTTATTTTGGATTTTTTAAGTTTCCTCAACTTAATCTTCAGGTGACACATTAACAACGCATGATCGCTGCCACAATCTGCTCCTGGGTAACATTTCACCTGCTGAACTGCATTTCTGAACCTCTGGTTGATTGTTATGTAATCAATTTGATTTCTTGCCCTGTCTCCTGGGCTTCTCCATGTATACAGTCGTCTTCGATGGTGTTGAAACCAAGTGGTCATAATGACCTGACTATTTTCCTCACACCATTGGATCTACCTTTCACCTCTTTCATTTCTTTCACCAAGCCCATGTGGTCCAACTGTATTTCTTTCTCACAACTAGCCAATCAAATACATCCTTTTTGTCACTCTCTTAAAGATAGAATATTCCTTCCTCTCTACCAGCATTGTTTAGTTTACTTATAATTTGCCATGCTATTAAGAAAATCTTAAGTATTTGCTGTGAGTAACTTAAACAAATGTTAGTGAACATCTGTTATTTCATGACACAACTATACCATTTCGTCAGTACATATCATCTCCTTAGCCCTTCCTTTTATCCACATATAACTTGGTTTATATTTTTTATATTTCATTTTCTGTAGAGTGCAACTGCGATCTCCGACGTTCAACTGGAAAATGTTCTTCAATAACTGGACAATGTGAATGTAAAAAGGAATTCACTGGCAATGATTGTAATCAGTGTAATAAAGGTTACTCTGGCTTTCCAAATTGCAAAAGTAAGTCTTTGCTCTTTCTCATTTTTGTTTTGTTTGAGGGTTTGTTTAACCCTTCTTCGTTATATTTTACATTACGTTGATATTTTAGCTTTAAGATCACAACTAGCCAATCAAATACATCCTTTTTATCACTCTCTTAAAGACAAAACATTCCCTACTCTCTAGCAAGATTGTTTAGTTGACCTATAATTTGCCATGCTATTAAGAAAATCTTAAGTATTTGCTGTGAGTAACTTAAACAAATATTAATGAACATCTGTTATTTCATGACACAACTAACCCATTTCGTCAGTACAAATAATTTCCTTGGCTNAAGTAAGTCTTTGCTCTTTCTCATTTTTGTTTTGTTTGAGGGTTTGTTTAACCCTTCTTCGTTATATTTTACATTACGTTGATATTTTAGCTTTAAGATCACAACTAGCCAATCAAATACATCCTTTTTATCACTCTCTTAAAGACAAAACATTCCCTACTCTCTAGCAAGATTGTTTAGTTGACCTATAATTTGCCATGCTATTAAGAAAATCTTAAGTATTTGCTGTGAGTAACTTAAACAAATATTAATGAACATCTGTTATTTCATGACACAACTAACCCATTTCGTCAGTACAAATAATTTCCTTGGCTCTACCTTTTACCAACATATAACTTGGTCATGTATATTTTTTATTTCATTTTCTGTAGAGTTGGCTAGCCCAATATTATTATTAACCTCATTTTGAAGGAGTTCTCCTGTATCTCTGGTGATAATTGTATTGGTGTTGTGTCGTTTTTGCTGATAATGTCGTCAGGATCGTAGTTTGTATGTTGGATGTACTACACACCAACACACACTCAACAATGTCAGATTTATCATAGATTAGGAACTTTAAAAGGAAAACGAGATCTGGGTCTTCATTTTATTGTCAGTTCTTGTGCTTTGGAAGAAGAAGGTGATTGCTCGTTTCTAAACAAAATACCCAAGTGGTGTGAACACGGGAGTAGATTATTTTGGCTCCCTACTTTACAAAAATTTTCCCACATCTAAACTGCTTTGTTTATTTCCAGTTATACTAGCACCTTTCTATATGTCAATCATTATTTACCGACAAGCCTGTATTATATTAAGCTGTAATTATTTTACACTTACACTTAATACTTAGGATCATTTATATTTTACAAGTTATACTGAGAAAGGCTTTCAAATAAAGTAAAATATTTGCAAAGAAAGATCTATTTTTGTTTGACCATATATATATAGATATATATATATATGTGTGTGTGTGTGTGTGTGCGTAGTATCTGTTGTATTTATAACAAAAAGTACTTAATGGGCTCAGCAGAGCATTTTTGTACAGAAAGTCAAGCACGAAGCATAAGTACGAAGTACTTATACTTCGTGGTAAAAAACGAAAAATAAGAGCTACGATTGCAACTAATAATTTCACGATATTTCGATTATCAGGCAATAATGCTTCAAATACTCTACAAGCTCTTTATAAACAAATAAAGTAGGTGGCTCATCAAAAAATGAAAAATAAAAACTGTAGGTGGTAACGTATTACAATGTGTTAATATTCTGAGAAAGCAAGAAATAAAGGAAGAAAGAAAGAAAGTCCTATGTGGATACGGTTTAAAATTACTAAAGAATGATTTACTTTCAAATTGGGTAAATAGGTGTTTGGCTGTTTTTTCAAGAAAGGAGGTCCCATGCCATTGGTCATCAGGTATTAAGTTGGGGAGGAGGAATTTGTTTTCGTGTCGGCATTATGAAATAAGTTCTGATCTTAGATGTAAAAGCTTTATCATGTCATGAGTCGTAAGCTTTTTCTGAGCTAAGTATCTCTCGAAACTTAGCTCAGAAAAAGCTTACGACTCATGACATGATAAAGCTCTTACATCTATGGCTTCCTCTGAGTCCATAAAGTTCAGAATTTTCAATTTCTGACCTTTTGTTGAGAAGTTGTTTTTTGATGGTGTATGTTATAATGGACATTTTTTCAGTGAGACAAAGAAGGCATCTTTTGGTGCTGTTGTTGTAGTTGGGGGGGCTGATTTTAGGATAGACCAAGATATTTCGGGTACTTTTCCGGTTTTTTTCTTTGCTTCCCATACGAAACTGGATAGTGTTATGCTGTGTTTGTATTTATTGTGGGTGAATGATAATTTATGTTGGAAGTATCTGTATTTCCATGGCCTTTCGGTTAATCCTATGTATGTCTTTTCGATGTTAGGTGTTGTTGGTGTTCCTGTGGATGGTGTAAGTGATACTGTGGCCTTGTAGATGACGTTTGGTGCAGTGCATTTTCCATTTTCATTTGAATTTTTGTTCTGCAGTTACAGGATTGGTTTGTTGTTATTGTTTTGGGGCTGATGATGTTGTTATTGATTGTGCTTTTTGATGATTTGTGACATATTTTCTGTGCAGCATAATTTTAAGGTGTTCCTGTTAAATGTCTTGTGGAGTTTGCTGGACGAAGGTAAATGTTTGTCGATGAGGTGCACGAAGGCTTTTCCGATGTTTGTTTGGACGGTTGTGTTAAAAGGAAGGTTGAACCAGATTATGTTTGGTTTTCTTGTGCGGTTGTGTGATTGGTGATGTAAATGATAAGCATGTTGGATGTCCACTATATTCGAGAACAGTTTAGTACTCGGGTTTGGCGTCGTTGAATATTTCTACGTCAATGCCCTCTTCCAGGAAAATACACTACATCAAACGTCATCTACAAGGCTTCAGTATCATTGAGAGACCACACATACACACACGCACACACAAACATATATATATATATGTATATATATATGTATATATATATATATGTATGTATATATAGAGAGAGATGATTGGATAAATTGATAGATGAATTAGATATATGTACATATGTATTAACAAATGCATATGAAATGTCATCAACAACAGTGCTCTACCACATTAAAATATAGGAGCTATCATATAATCAGATGTATGAGTAAGAAAAACTCTAACTTTACAGTACTCAGAGTTTCATGTCTTTCGCAATCTTCAGCTGTACACAAATAATTACTTGAAAATATTTTTTCTACAAAGATGTTATACAAACAATTACGTAACCTGACCTTTTGAAAAGTGACTATTGATAACAAAAGAATCATTAAGCCTGGAACTACAAAACAGGAAACGGGCATTAGAAAATCATTTTCTATTGTCAGTCATTATCTATTGTATTATTATTAATTATTATTATTATTTATTATTATTAATTATTATTATTTATTATTATTAATCATTATCTATTGTACATATGTATAAGATTTTTACATAGTAAATAAACCGATAACAAATAGATGGATAGCATATGTGGATAGATAGATAGATAGATAGATAGATAGATAGATAAATAGATAGATAGATNATATAGAGAGAGATGATTGGATAAATTGATAGATGAATTAGATATATCTACATATGTATTAACAAATGCATATGAAATGTCATCAACAACAGTGCTCTACCACATTAAAATGTAGGAGCTATCATATAATCAGATGTATGAGTAAGAAAAACTCTAACTTTACAGTACTCAGAGTTTCATGTCTTTCGCAATCTTCAGCTGTACACAAATAATTACTTGAAATATTTTTTCTACAAAGATGTTATACAAACAATTACGTAACCTGACCTTTTGAAAAGTGACTATTGATAACAAAAGAATCATTAAGCCTGGAACTACAAAACAGGAAACGGGCATTAGAAAATCATTTTCTATTGTCAGTCATTATCTATTGTATTATTATTAATTATTATTATTATTTATTATTATTAATTATTATTATTTATTATTATTAATCATTATCTATTGTACATATGTATAAGATTTTTACATAGTAAATAAACCGATAACAAATAGATGGATAGCATATGTGGATAGATAGATAGATAGATAGATAGATAGATAGATAGATAGATAGATAGATAGATAGATAGATCGGTAGATCGGTAGATCGGTAGATCGATCTGAAACCACGTATTTGAAGGGAGCAGCTGTTAATTTTACTAAAGAGAGGTGTGTGGGATACATGTACACATTAGTGTTGACGGAACGACCAATAATGTGAGCAGTCAGAGACTGGTTTGTCTTTACCTAAGAACAGCATATCTGAAACCACTTGACTCATGATTGTTGCGACTGGTGAAAGATGTTCTTTAGTCAAAGCAACTCAATCCTTCCCTCAGTACCTTGACGATTGGCCAAATGTTGGCTCCATGCAATAAGCTTAAGAGGTCTACAGTCAAAGTTCACGCACGTAAGTATGAGTAACTAACTAATACAAATTCCTTAGTTATAAATCTGTTGAAAGCTACCAATTTAAGAAATTTATATAAAAATTGTTAAATCTTTGCTAAAAACAAATTTCGTTAATAAACGTTTATTCTATTTTAGTGGCACTTTAAATATTAGCAGATCGTAAAAGGTCAGCCTTTCTTTCCTTTCGAATATAAATTTGCCATTTATTTTTTGTACTTCATAGAATGTAAGAATATCGAATATCACACAATAGAATGTGTGATATTGGATATTCTACTGGAAAATGTTCCACAATAACAGGCCTATATGAATGTAAAAAATAATTTACTAGAGTTGGCTGTTATCAGTGTAGTAAAAGCTACTTTTCATTTCCAAATTGCAAAAGTATGACTATATTTTGTTTTATTAATTTAGTAGATAAATTTTAAATCACTCACTACCACTATCCTTTGGGACGTTGACGATCATCCCATACCAAAAAAACTCGGGTTTTAACGACTTTCATTACTTTGTTCAAGTTCTCTTGTAATTGCTATTCCTCTACGGTGATCATAAAAGTAACTTTTCTTCCCTTTGCTTCTAATCTCTTCCCTTTTTCCAGACAATGCCACGCATTTTGTTCGACGTGAACCAGTGACCCAGAATCTTGTCTGCATAATCTTTTTGGCAAACAGGTACTAAAGTCACTGCAGTTTTTTTTAAACATTTCACTATTCCTAATTCTATTTGCTTATGGAATTGTCATCAGCTTACCTAATAAACATATGTTGCTGTTCTTCAATTGGTTTCCTGCACCTATTTTGTAATCTGTGTTTTCCCGTCATATGTTTTGTGCCGGGAAAATTTAAAAATTCGGGACGTGGTTCTCACCCTTATTTTGGTATTTCTAACAAATTTGCTTTCATTAGAAAATGTAACCCCATCTCCTTTTATCTTTTCTAAATCTGCTGTCATGTGTCATGATGCTACCAGTGTGATCAAAAAAAGATAGCTTACTCAATGAAATGACCCTTTGATTATGCCTCTAAATATCCTTTTTTATTTTTGGCAAAAATATGGAGTTTCTCTTCATACAGTTTAGAGAGAAATCCTTCAGGAAGCAGAAACGTATCGTTAACAAATGTTGTGTTTGTAAAATCGATTTTATCAATATTAGCAATCATTTTTATCAGTACAATACTGATTTAGCTATAAATGGTCATCACATGTTACTGTTAAAAATATATTTAATTGGAGCATTAAAAATTACGAGGTAAAATGAGAGAAGAATACAGATTTCCCCAACGAACGTATAAACAAGACTTTCGAACAAAGCAGAGCTGGATGAGATGCCTGATAAGAGAGACTTGGAAAAAGAAATTAAGTGTAGCAATTAAGTAAAGGATTAAATTGTAAAAGTGAACAGGTTTGGAATATGGGACAATAACGTAGTTGGTAAATCAGACCGTCAAGAAACCCTTAGTCCCTGGTTTGAACCCAAAAGATACAGCTGCATAAATGATCTAGTTAAGAAGGAAGAGTCGACAACCCAGTTGTTAGAGCATATAGCCATAACAGGTGAAAGTACTAGTCCGATTCCTGCACTTATAATTTTCACATTTCTACATATTAATTAAATCTGTATTAATGACGATCTCAAATAAAATACAAAAAATATTATTCTTTACTGTCGTTTATATTTTGTGTCCATCTTTTCTTGCCTATAAGTTTGTCCTTTTCCTGGTTTGCATAGAATGTAATTGCGATCTTCGGCGTTCTACAGGAAAATATTTCACAATAACGGGGAATGTGAATGTTAAAAAGGTTTCTAATATTTATTCCAATCAATGTAGTGAATATCATTTTTGATTTTGAACGTGCAAAAGAATGCCTTCTGTTCTTTTTATCCAATTTTATAGATGAAAATTGGGTAAATTATTGTAAATTATTGTAAACTTTATTGTAACTACTAGTCAATAGAAATTATTGGTAATGGTTATTGACATTTATTTGCAGTGCAGTTGAAAGTGACTTTTCATTTTATGCAATAGATTACCTTTATAAAAGGTAAAGCCAAAACAATAGGTATCAGCAGCATCGACATAAATTAAAGACGATGCGATTAAAAGTTCGAAAATCACACTCACTTTGACAATACTTATCTTTTGACTGTTATTTTTTTCTGGATAAAATTTTATGCTGTATTTTTGTGGGTTTTTTTAGAATGCAACTGTGATCTTCGAACTTCTACTGGAAATTGCTCTGCAACAACAGGGAAATGTGAATGTAGGAAAGAATTTGCTGGGGATAAATGTAATCAATGCAGTGAAGGCCACTCCGGATTTCCAACTTGCAAAAGTACGGCCACATATAGCTTCAGTGATTTTACTAAATGGCTACTAGACCAACTATCTTAAATATATCAGTAACCATTGATGAACTCGAAAGTGATTTTTAGTACGCTACTTTTATATCCTTGGCCTTTACCGACAAAGAACAATTTTGTGTGGCTTCTCAGTGTCAAATGCTGGTTGTTTTTGTATTGTTGGCTTTGTTTAGCAGAGAGATGATGATAAATTTGGGAAATTTATCCAGAGAAAAACGTTGTTTAGAACTCCGTGTCCTCTTCATTAGTGTTTACATAAAATGTAGCACTGTCCAGATCGATGGCTTAACATTTCCTGGTTCTAGAATAGAACAGCAAAATAAATAACATCGCAAAACAGCAACGAAGCAATAATCATATAATATAAATAAAGAGCTAAACTTTTACATACACTCCTTGCAAAAGACACTCTCAGCTTTTATTTTTGGATTTAAGATGGAAATTAATTGTAAAGAAATGAGTAAGACCCCCTTTTATGCTAATAAAATGCTTTTTATCTAATAACACCAACATTAGTCAATTTTTTTAAAATCAATTGATGGACGTTTTCTCAATTGATTCTTTGCTTCTCCAACAGTGGACAAAACAAAGGTTTTCTTCAAACTTCTCATACTCAAAACCTTAATTTTGCGTTCTGGCAATCGACATTATTGCGCCACTTCGTGTTGAAATGGTAAATCTTTTCTTCGATGGGCATAGGAAAGTCAGGAGCGAATCATACAACAATTAGGTTCGGTTGCTACAGAACCTCAGCAATAAATCAATGATAAAGATTTTAAAGATTTAACTTGCTGCTCAGTGGAATGATCAAGATCAATCAGGTCACTTTAGCTCTGCTCTTTACCCATTGTGTAAACAAACCAGTCTTGAAAGTAAGCAATTCTTGTTATTCTACACAGTGGTACAGAAAAAGAGCCTTATGAAGTCTAGGATACGGGTTAATTTTTAATAGGAGATAGGGAACCTAGGAATACATTTTTATATGTATGTATATGCAATATATATATATAAATATAAATTTATCCAAATACCAAATATCTATCGGAGATTCTATTTCAATTATTCGTGATAGACTTCCTGTAAGTTTATGTATATTTCAATCATTGTTTTTGTTTGGGTTTTTTTTGTTTTGTTGTTGTTGTTTTTTAAGTTCTTTGATTTTAAGAACAAAAAGCTGTCTCGGATCTTCTTTGTTTAATTTTTCATTATTTTATCACTTTTGTGTCATATTCTTCATTCCGAAACTGGCATAAACATTTGGCAATATCATAAGTACTAACAATATGGTACATGGAATATAATTTTATTCCAGGATGTTTATCAGAATATTCTAGTTCTTTACAGGATAAACTCCTGTCTACGAGCATAAGCACAATTTTCACAAAAAAATAAATATAATGCTTATAGTTTGTGTGTTATTATAATAATGTTGTGATAGTGTTAAAATAATAATAATAATATTATTATTATAATTATTATAATAACGTTATAATATAATGTTTATGTTTATAACGCACTTTCTATAATTTTATAACTAAGTAAATGTAATGACAGCTTACTAACTATAATTTAGCACTAAAATTGATGAAATAACGTTTTGTTTTTATGAAGGAGCTATTTCAAAATTTATTTAATTGAATACTGAATTGTGATCTGAGTTTTAAATGCCATACTTTGGATAACGTACATTAAAGTCTAGAGATTTAACTAGCTTCAACATAAAAAAAGTGAGAGTGCTGTTTTCTTCGTCTTGGATGAATTGAAAGCTGGTAATATGGCTTGAAAAAGGTCACTAAAACCTAAATTATCCACAAATTCAACATCAGGAAATCAGCAGTCAGTATAATTGTAAAAGGGAAGAAAAAACTTTAGAGTGGAAAAGTGTGAGATGGATACATCCAAATTAGAAAAAGAACAAAATCGATTAAAGCATGTATGCTCGACAAGATCGATATCTCCGTAAATATTTGATTTCTCCAACCACATGAAAAGGGAGCCCTTATGGAAGGTCCAATATTGCTGGAAAGCCTAAGAAATTTGCTGCTATCAGTGGTTTTCAGTAGAGATATTGCAATCAATTCGGTTTTAAAATCTTGCTGGTACTGGTCAAAATTTAGTGCCGACTTGATTCCTAATTAATTTTCAAATGCATTCATTGAACATATGCCAGATTACTCTCATGACTAATTGTTTAATTACAACGGAATAGGAATTTATTACAAAATACTTCCAGAAAAGATACTGCACCCGCCCACCGGAAGAAAGAAGACCATAAGTCCTTGCGCTAATACAACAGGTTCCTTTAAGTTTTTATTTCCGCTAATTGATTTGGCAAAAGATCCACAATGTTTTACCGGTATTGACAAAAAACACTGCCTGTGATTCACTGAAGTCAAAAAATTGCTTGGGTCAATACCATTATTTTAATGATCGATTGAAATGATGATAGAAGCAAACGCGCTCTCCGTTTTGAGCAACAGTATCCATCCAGAAGCAAAGGAACTTGTTTCTGAGAACGGCAAAATCACGGTTAAGTTTCATTCACCCAACGTTACATTCTTTGTCAGTCAGTGCATCAAGGTGTATTTGAATGCTTGAAATGACTTTATCGAAGCTATTTTATCAATTAGCGCAAAACTCTGTTGTGCGCTATTTTTACTACACAAACACAGCCTGATGTTTTAAGCTCTTTGGAAAAAGTTGGTTCCGAGGGTGGTAGAAATAGTTGGCATTGCTTGGGGTCAAATTATGTTAGGGTTAATTCAGATTGTCTTTACAAAAATTAGTCTCAGTAAACATGCCACGGTTCAGGAAGACAACGTCTCAGACAGCACAACTAATATGGAGGTTATGGCTCAATTTACCGTACTTAGAACTGTTAGCAAATGACACGAAAGCTTGTTTCGAGACGGCTGGTCCAGGATATGAAGACAAACAAACAAGTAACCATTAATTTACTTGTAAGTGTGTCAGATTGGGTTGGTGTGGGCAATGCGCCATACCAAACACGAATGGAATAGATATATAGTAAACGAATGACATGACTTCGTCATAATCCAAGGGCTACACTTCTCAACACAACGGTCTTCGAGTTGGCATCTAACTAGCGGTGTTTTTGTAGTAGTTTAATCACCAATGCATGCTTTTCATACTTTACTACCAGTTTATTTTCCTCCTGTCTCCTCTTTGTGTTTTTCTTAACTTCCTCATTTGTATGCGATTGTGAAGAACCGAACTTTGTTTTTTTCTAAATTCTTTTTGTTTGGCTTTAAAAACCAACAAAAATTCATTTCACCAGTACTTAAATAATTCGTTTTCTTTCCACTGTTTCAAAGTTGTCGAATAATGGAGGAAACATTGTAACGGTAACACGATTAGAACACTGACTTTTAATCACAATGCTACATAAAGTTATTCACCTTCAGTTTTTCATTTTGGAGTGACCTGCTCCCCAAGTAAAATTATTTTCTTTATTAATTTGGCTAACTATATTTACATCACTTTGACTATATCTTTTCTTTTTACTTAACTTTCTCCTGGGTTTTTTTATCAGCCACAACAAGCTTTGGTTCAATGCGAGTAACCCTAAGGTTTAGTTTTTGTTAACCAGAGCAGTGTTGAACAGAAATACATAAGAATGAAATGCGATAAAAAATATAGAGGAATTTAACCACAATAAAAAAATTATGGTTTCAGTCCATTGCTTTCATTAATCAAAACAGTGCTGTATTAACTATAGCAACATCTTATTTTGAGGCGCTATAAAGAATTTTTTCTAACAGTTAAGTGAATATATAACAAATTCAGTTAAAGATTCTGAATAAAAATTGAAACAAGCCAATTGAAAAACGATTGAAATTGAAAAGTGAAACAATTAAAAGGATATCAATTCAGAAAAGTTTTTTAGACCAAATTAGAACCAACAGGATGAATTAAAGCAATAGTCTATGCCTGTTTAAAATTAGTATCTCTCAATCTGCAGCCCAATACTTTTCTTATTTTCCCGCGTAGAAAGATAAACATATGACCGATACCTTGTAAGACTGTTAAAAATAAAAGGCCTAAAACTTGAAAACCTGCAATCTTATTTACAGGAAACAGGAAGTATGAATTTTTAAATTTATATCAACAAATTTTTATCTAAAATTTATCTTTCTATTTCATTCACAAACTACTGTTTTGGTAGGAAATATGCTTTCATTTAATTTAGTATAATAAATTGTTTTAAACAATTGTGTTTTATTTAACTTTTCGTTTTATGATATTTGAAATTTCGTTTCAAACTTTTCCCCTTAGAATGTATATGTAACTCCAGTGGTTCCACTGGAAAATGTTCAAGTTTATCAGGCCAATGTAAATGTAAGCTTGGATTTGAAGGAATCAGCTGTGATCGATGTAGCAATGGATTCTATGGCTTTCCTGTCTGTACAAGTAAGTGTGGCAAAGGTTTCCTATATCAAGATTTATCTACATACAATATGTCCTAAGTAGTCGAGCAGTAATATTGCTGCTTCGGGTCTATCTTCTAATATATTAATTTTGGCCTTTGTTGTTTTCTCAAAGGCTTCAGGGTTATCATACCTAGCCGGAGGCATGTGTGTCAAACCGCCTGACCACATTCTTTCTAGGTCATCCGGTTGTTTGGAATACTTCGCAAAGTCCTAATGCCCATTTCAGCAATGTCTTGCAATTGGTTGATGTAAGCGAGACGAGGTCTTTCTCCTCTATTGCTTCCCTGTGTTTTTTCATAGAGGGTATGCTTGTTGATGATAAAGTCGGGAGGTTTGCTTAGCCAATGTTTGCAGGAAGTACCGTTCCAATTACGCCTTTCGTTTTGAAATCTCTTAAAATTCGTTGGTTGCTTACTTTGTCTGTTCGTTTAATGATTAACAATACACTATAACAACTTGTTGCATAATAATTTATTTGATTACTCGTCTGTTTTGAAAGCGTCCACATTTCAGCAACATGCAAGAGAATTAAGAGAATCAAAGAGTCAAATAAGCCCAGCTTTAGTTTTACCGATATTTCTGTAGAACACCAGACTTTTTTCCATTTTCCAAAATTGGCTCCCTTGTCTTTTCTTAGGGCTATAGAATTAATATTTCTAAAACGTTTAATTATTAAATGCATAGAATTCGAAACTCGAATTAACTAACCAGAAGTGACAGGCAAAAAATAAATATGTTCTGGAACAAATTCTATAATTTTTCTGTCAGCTGATAGTAANGATGATGGGTATTTCTAACATTTGGTAACCTCAAACTTGCAAAAGACATCTGTTTATCAACTCCCCCACCCTTTTCCTTTCCTTATTCTTTATCGCCTGCTTTAATTCTCTCCTTCTTGTATTTTGTCTAAACTAACATTTCCTTTTATGGTCTTGCAGAGCAATTCTACGCCCTTCTAGATGTCGCATAAGTCGCATAGTGGGATCCAAAGTTTCTCCTTTCGTAACATATCTGAAATTGACCATTAGCACCATTTCTGAAATGCAATTTTTCTTTCTTCTTTTCTTTTTCTAATGAATAATTATCATGTGTATATTTACTGAGATTGTGATAACATTTAGATTTGTCAGCCTTTGGTAATGGAAAGAAAGATGATAAGATGAAAAAGAAACGATATCGATTTATAATAATGCTCACTCTATTGTCTAGATATCTGGTAGTGATAGCATGGAAAGAGATTCATTTAAATATAAAGGGCGAAAGACTGACCGAGGCTCACACCAAAAAACCCCGAAAAATCTTCTCTCTCTGTCCCTCTATCTCTTTCTCTCTCTCTCTCTCTCTCTCTCTCTCTCTCTCTCTCTCTTGCTCTCTCTTTCTTCCTCTCTTTTTATCCAACTTTTTTCCTGTAAATTCACAGCTAATTATTGCAGGACTATTCGATTTCTTATTCAATCACCCTCAATGTTTCATACACCCTTTCGCAATTGTTTCAAGCAGATAGATATTGTCTGGGATTTTTTTATTAATAACACATAGAATGATAAATCATGTCATTGTTAAGACTTCATATTAATAAATAATACAATTTACGTCATAGATGAAATAGGGAAGAGGAAAGTGGATATTTATATTTTGATTGATAACATTGTGACGTACATTGTGATATATGTTATATAATATACTATTTATTGATTCTTATTCAATAGATTGCTCGTGTGATAAATGTGATCCAAAAACTGGTACTTGCTTCTGCGCAGAAGGAACTACTGGAAAAAACTGCACAGAATGTTTGCCAGGATGGTACGGTTCTATACCTTTTTTGCAGTGCAAAAGATGTTTTGCCAGGTCGATTGGGACTTTACCTGGACAGAAGACATGTAATCAAATAACTGGTAAATTTCGATGTAAAACAGGTTATGCTGGAAATAGTTGCTCTGAGTGTAAATCTGGTTATTTCGCCTTTCCATATTGTCAAAAATGCAATTGTAGTTCAGTTGCAGTAACAGAGGACAAATGTAATCGATACAACGGAGAATGTATATGTAAGGTAAGGCGTGAACACAAATGATTGGTGCTAAGAAAAATATCAAGATTGTAATGTTCCTGGGTTTTAAAGGTGAAAATGTGTGTGTAGTGGTAGAAGAAGTGATTCTTTCCTTCACAGATGGTCACACAAGGTACCAAGTGAGGGTATATGGAGGCCCATATTGTATGCAGTTTGTGGGGTATCTTCTGAATGGTCAGGTTTGACAATTTGACTGAAAGTCAAAAAGTGATATTTTGTTGTAACATACAGGAGACTATTACACTGGACTAAGAAAAACTAAGTTTGAAGACACATCATCGTATATTTTAAGTCGCATGTTGGTCTGGTAGGAATATAACAGGGAGTACACAGGGAGTAGACCCCAGGGATATCTCAAAACAAAAGCCAACATGCTCATTGTATCCTTGAGTTATCCAAACAATTGGATCAGAAATCTAGTTAAATTGTGTAGAAGTTACATAGGCCAGAGGTCATACATTTACTAAGTTTGAAGCTGGGGAGTGGAGCATTCAAGCGTCTAGAGTACCAGCTGAGGATTGTTTTTATCAATGGAAGTCAATATTGTTGGTATGAAAAAAGTTGCATTATTTATGGTGTAAGGGCCAAATTCAGATACGAAATTTTTTTCTTGTAGACATCTTAACCTCTGCCAAAATAGCTGCAATTTTTCAAGATCACCTCGATCGATCATACATCAATAGGTATAGATTTGGGCACAATATTAGCAATGCACAGTGCCTGTATCCCAAAGCCAATATTTACTCACTTGACAGAGATATCAAAACCATGTGACTAAAAAATTCTTACTGGTAACTGAGGTGACTAGACCCTACAATAGTACATAAAACCTAATTTTAACAACAGGAAACAATTCCAGAAGTTTTAGTAAATCCCACCTTTGCTATTTTGTTTCATTTGTCGCTCCTTAAATTGCTACTTATCATTTTCAATATCCGAGGGCACCAAAGTCCCAAATAAGTTCAGCTTGAACAATGCAATTTCAATTTACATTTTTGTTGGGGCAGACCTCTGTTGCATCCAAACCCTAAAAAGGGGGGCGCTGATTTTCTTCCTGTCCTAGAATGTATGGAACCTTAAAAGGTATCGGTGGGCTTGGTCTCAATGGAGTTGTTTTCTTCGAAGGTTTTTTGCATTGCTCGGATCATAAAAGTCAAGAGACGACGATTTTTGCTCAAAATGACTAATTGTTTTGAGTAACCAAGTTTCGATTTACAGGGTTTTGTCATAAAGAGAATAATTTAAACAGGGCAAGACCAAGAAATCCGTCTAAATTAAAGTTGGGCTGCAGAAAAAAAGTATGCTGTAGATATTTTGGGAGTTAACACTGAAAACTCCCTGCTCTAATACTTTATTTACCTACAGATAATTTCTTTTTGCTTACTCATTATTGTTTGCTCTAAACGTTTTTGACATTTTAGCCTAACTACTCTGGACCAAAATGCAATACCTGCGTCAAGGGTTATTTCAAATCCTTAGATCCTGTTGCTGATGGTAAATGCATCAAGTGTCCTTGTTACGGAAAAGTCAGAAATTGCACAGAGGCCAAGGTGTACAGGTGAGTAAATTGCTTCCTTTGAAAGTAAAACAGGAGATGTCAAACTTATTTCTGTCGAAATCCCTTTCTGGTGTTCAAAGAATGCCAGAGGACACTAGTTACGACCCAAGCTTTAACGATGCAAAGAGTATTAAGATTAATTGTAAAATAATCAGTAAGACACTATCTTGACCCTTCTCTACATTCGTGCCTTTCTGGTCAGTCATTATTATCTTCATTTAATATCTCGGTGGGATTACCTCTTTAATTCTGTACAACAAATGGAACTTTACTAAAAGTTCTTGCTATTTGAAATCATCTAACAACCGTTTCTATCACTCTTTCGGCATTCCATTTTCTGCTTTCGAAAAAGAATTTTTTTTCTATTTAGTACAATGACAAGATCTGATAGAACTTCTTACTGTCTTGATCAACCGGTTAATTTGTTGTTTATACAGTCTTGCTTTACTTACTTTAATAAACGGACAACCTTTGGCCAAGTATTTTTCTGTTAATTTAAACTCCGCCTCCTTTTTGACCATTAATGCATTACCGAAAAAAACTCTTAAGGCTTCTTTATGTTTTTATGATATAATTAACTACCGTTATTCTCGTGATACCAAAAAGAATGAATACTTATACAGGCCAATGCTTGCAACCCATTTCGAGGTAATTATTTGGTTATTCGCATACGTTTTCAGCAAATTCATTATATTGCTAGAAATTTGCATAAACAGAAAAGGAATTTGTCTTGCACCTTAACAGCTATGTTAGTCTACAGAAACTTGGTGTATTTGGAAAAGAACGGAAAGGCAAGAAAAGGTAAAAATGCAAAAGCAAAAGTAAATTGATATCCTCAACTTGTATGCTACAAGTAACCTTAAAGCTGCATTTGATTTTTTCCATACCTCTGACGATAGGGAGAATTGAAAGACTATCATTGCCCATGTGTGTACCACACCTCGTTCTTAAAGAGGAATACAGCAAGAACATGAGAAAAACTCTTCTGAAGAAAAGGAGTCTTCTTTAATATATTAAACCACCGTTAAACTTGAATAATCGTCAGCGTCAAAATTTTGAACCTCGTGAAAAATGCAACTTGCTATACAAAATCATCCCAAGTGCGCAAGAGATGATCACTTACGTGGAAAGGAAAATTTTTCAAAGTCAAGACTCTCTTTTGCTGTTGTTTTTTTTGTTGTTTTTTTAGTTGTTATTGTTTCTTGGGTTACCTTGTTATATTTGTCATAAGCTACATTTAGAGGTATTTTTTCAAAAGTGTCTTATGAAATGTAGCTCATCATTAGCCATCAGAACCATACGATGATTGACTGTATCCAATAACTTTATCCAAATCGGTTCGTAACTGTTAGAGTTATATCACACACCAACATACAGACCAACAGACAAACAGACGGACAAACAAACAAACAAATGTTAATATATTCTTTTCAAAATTACTTGATCCCGACGTTGATTCCGATCAAATTTAAAATTTAATCAGTCCTTCCTTGTGCTACCATCAAATGTTTTGAAAATTTATTAAAATCTGTTTATAACTTTTAGAGTTATTTTGCACACAATGAGACAAACAGAAAAACAAATCTGCAAACAAAAAACAAACAAACAGATATACAGACCGTGAAGACCGTGAGACAGTGAAGAAAAGACCTGAGGCAAAAAGACAATTTAATGTTTAACCTTGTTAACATAGTCAGGAACCCACTCCTATGAAAGAATCTATTGCAATTAGTAATTATATAATTGTATTACACTTTAGAAAGGTATTGAAATAAAAGTGCCCAAACTATTCCCTGCTAACACAAGGACAAAGTAGAGTTTAGTTTAGGCAGCTAAGATCAATTATGGTTTAGAGGATACAAAGAAAGACAGAAAGTGGGTAGATAGGTTTATGGGTTGACAAAAACCAAAGTAAAAAATTTTAAGAGTATTTTTTCAGGGATTATTCTAAGCCAACATGTATATAATAACTTTCTAATTTATGACTGTTAAAAACTATTTGGAACATTTGATAAAAATTTAATTTGGTCCTTTTGTTTGGAAATTTAAGGAGCATTATAAATACTATGAAAGACTGGATTCTAACGCAGTCACGTGATGTATCACTAATATTCCATGAGCCAAATTCATTAATGGTTAATTTTACATCAACAAACAGTGATATTTATGCAGTCTCACCATCAGTTTACTTAGGCTACAAGGTATGTATCATAGAAAAGGAAACTTAATCAGTTGCTTTTCTGTAGTATAAATTAATAGTGACCTTGTGGGTCTTGACATAGTTAAGTTTGTTTTTTATTTTAAAATTTCCACTGCGTGGGCTGCACAAGGGAACATTGAATTATGTTTTTAAATCCTGAATGCTACTTTTTTGCAAGTTACAATTCGTATCTTTTTCCCGTTTTGATGATTTCAGAATTAAGAGCGTTGAACGAAATCTTTGTACCATTTTTGGAACTCTGATATTGTAGAACAAAGTTAAAATGCAACCTTAACACATTGTTTTCCCAAAAGGTATAGTTGGAGTTGTGTGTTTTGGATGATAGTTTCTATATAATGATTTTTTGTGATTGTCCGATATTTCTACCTAAATATTGTAACAAAGAACTTGCATCAGTAAGAGTAATAACCATTAATGAAATTGATAAAAAGGAACACGTAAAAGACAGTAAAGTTGAGTACAAAGAGGATTGACGAGCACGTCTTTTTCAAAGAAAAGCCATGGATAATGAAGAATGAAAGCAATTTGTTTCAGTAAAAGTAAAATAGGCGAATATTGGGGAGTAATATAAAATAATATTAGTCATCATTTTAGCTTTAATATCAACTTTATAGCAAGACAGTTTTCTTAGAATTGCTATCTGGTTGTCCTAGGTACTTTCATCTAGTCACCTATTTTAGGGGGGTGGGGGAATCAAATGAATACTTTGAATACTAGATAAAATGACAAAAAATTATTTAGAGATATGTATTATGACCAAATTTCCAGGTGACATCATATGGAGGAAAGCTCACATATGAAGTAACATACGCATGGCAGGAAAATGACACCATGATACCGAGAAGGGAAAATTCACTGGTCGTATTAAAGGTAAGCAAATCTGTAGGGTAATTGTATTTTTAAAAGTGACTTCTTCCATAGGTAAACAAAACAATATTAAATACTGTTTATTTGATATTTAAACCACTATTGCTTGATAAATTAACTAATTGCTATAAAAATGGCATTTTATCCATCCTTGTTTTTTTAGGTAGGTGCATACCTAAATATAAAGAGACATGCAAACAACCTTGTTCTTGATTAATACAGATTAAAAAAGCGTGTCATTGTTTCACTCAAGACTTTTTCTCATTGCAGGGGCACAACAAAACTCTTGTTTCCAATCTCGTCACAGACTTCGAAAACAAAAAAACAACTTATGTTGAAATTGCACTTCACGAGGTAAGATTAAAATTCACTATTTATTTCCAATAATTACCATCTTGATGGCCACTTACACTGCAGATACGTCCGATTTTTCTACAGAAACAAAAGAAAAGTTATTAAATATACTAAATAATAATATAATCAAGTCATCGACTGAAATAAAGTGGCCTTTTATACAATTTATATAAATTCTGTAACCATTTACAGTGCTCGATGGAAATCCAGAGCGAATATATATATATATATATTGCTTTATTTAATGCCTCCAAAAGAGTAAAAAAGTGTTCTGTATGATTCTGTGGTGGAGCAGGCGTAAATTTCTGGGCGTTGGTCAAATATCGCATTTTGGACTTCACAGAAACTATATGTAAGGATAAAAAGCTATAACTTTGGCTATAGCTTTTTGTCCATATATATAGTTTCTGTGACGATAAAAATAACAGAAAAAGGGCTTTTTATCTTTGTTTATTTTACTAAGATATACCTTACCTTTTGATTGTTGCAGTACAATTAATTTACAACTAGACCCTTTTCAAATTCTATTTTTATTACAATTGGGGTACAGTTCATATTTTGAAATATTTTTGCAGGGTATTTTTTAAAATAATTGCCGTATACAATAGATTTTTGAAAATTTGCAAAAAGGATACCGAGCCCCACGAAAAATGTGATATCATTTGCATTAAAAAGGTAGCCACAAGCATTCCCCTAAAAATAAAAAATCTAATAGTAAAAGCAGCGTATCTACTAATGTCAATACCAACAAAATTCACAAAAACAAAACATCTACCTACAGTCGTCCTCCAGCTTCAATAGGCACTCACAAAGGGGAATCTTCTCATAGTTTATGACGGAGTTACATCAGAAATAATCAAGTATTAAAAAATAATATCCCAGCATTTCTGCAACATCTACGACATACCACCATATAGGAAATGACTATTGATTTTAATGTTTATTGAGAAAGAACTACAGCTGTTGTCAAAGGAGGTTCCTCAGGAAAAACCCAAAGATGGACGACACAATTATTTCAAGAAAGTACTTGGCAAACTATGCAAAAATAATACACATCTCTTAGTTTTAAACTGAAGAGAATCTCAAAAGCGAGAACTGCACCATTCACAGTGAAAGAATTTGAACGAGTCAAGAGGCAAATTATTATTTCTTCTGTTATCCGAAAGGACACTAAGTTTCACTCAGCTCTTGTACAATTCTGTAGCTATGCTTCTGATTTCAACGATGACTAAACACTATTGGCAACATCACACACCATACCTGTCGCAAAAATGGGAAACTTTCTTTTTTAAATGACTTAAAAGGCATATTGTTTATAAACAATCCCTGCGGAAGTTTTCAATAGAATTTTCTATCACTGAATCAAATTTTACAGTACAAAAAGTACAAAAATAGTCCAAATACGTAGAATAATTTTAAAAAACCGCTTATGCTACAACTTATACGAGGATTTTACTATACCAGAAATAAAGTTTTTAAAATATTGAAACTCTACCGAATTTCCGAAAATATAACTGATGCGATAATGGCCCTATATTGCAGTGCTAAATTCCAAGTAATCACTTCTGATGGTGAAATCAACTTTTTGACATTTAGGCTGAGGTGCTATAAAAAGAATTTTCAGCCCTCCTTTAAGTACTCTGATCCTCGCGTCTCGATCAACATTACTGTTACAAAAATTAATTTAAACCACCTTATCTCAAGATACCCAGTTGAGTAAATTACATAGCTTGATTTTTTTTATTATTTTACCCTTCCAAAATGCATGATCACTTCTGAAGGCCCCGGGAAAAGCACTTTCTCCTGAAAGAGTATATTGCAATGACATTACGCCAGAGTTTATTGTCAATTGAACCAAAATATCACCATTAAGATACTCCGAGAAAAATCATTAAACAACATCAGACTTCTCTATCATCTTACAAACAAATTTTTTAAAGTTAAAGAGCTTGGAGTAAACTACATACAACAAACTATTTATAAATGTGGACGTTAAACACTAGCCTTTATAGAAGTATTAACTGATGCTATATCCACCTGCTAAGTAGAATACTAAATATCCATTGGCATTCCAATACAACACTCCAACAACTATGTGCCAATATGTCGCTCATCAGTACAAAAAACTGAAACACTGCTGCACCTTCTTTCAAGGACAATGCTTTAGAGCCAAGGATGAGATGGCCTCTGACCTTCTTTATTGGAAGATGTCAAACTTAAAAAACTGAAATATACTGACATTATCATCTGTGATACTGGTATCAGCACGTATAATTTTCCAACCATGATCTTGGATGGGGCAACATTTTGTGCTTGGAATCTCTTTTGAAAGGAAGTAGCTTTAGTAGCAGCAGCAATAGTGTATAAGCATTAATACTTATAAAAATAATCATATTGTATAAAATGTTGATGGTTCTTTACAAAACATATCTAACATTGCATTTCACTGCATTTTCCCTGTTTTTTGTTGTATCTTTAGAATTACTATCAATCGTGGAACTTTTTGAAATATATTTTCAAAAATTTCTTCATGGATTTCCTTGCAGTATCTCTTTAACATAATAAATACATTTATATATGGTTTATTTATTTGTTTACTTATTCCCAATAAATATTACCATGAACAATTTACATTACAGAATTATTGGAATTTCATGAATGGCTCTAATGCCACGAGGGAAGATTTATTGTCAGTTCTAATGAGACTTGATTCACTCAAAATAAAAGTGTCCTTGGGTAAAAACACATTAATTTCAAATTTAACTGGGGTGAAATTAGATACAGTGGTTAGTGTTGGATCCAAGAGGGTATATGGAGTGGCCAAATGCGAATGTCCAACTGGATATAATGGTATATCTTGCGAACAATGTAGTATGGGCTATACTAGACAAAAAAATGGAACATGTGCTCCGTGCGAATGTAACAAAAGAAGTACAAATTGCCACCCAGAAACTGGAGTTTGTTTCAACTGTCATGGTCGCTATGCAGGTAAGAAATAAAATATTTGTGTTATTCTTGTCACTTTAAATGTTGTTTACATAAAAAATAATTAGTTTTCTCCAAACGAAAGAAGATAATTTCAGGAAATATTTTAAATGAAACAAGGAAAGTGTATTTCATTGTTTTTGGAAGTGTCAAACTACAAGTAGATTTTAGATAAAAATAAAGATAATTTTTGTTTAAATAAGTAAAATATTTCGAAGAAAATTATGGAATATCTCCATAAATCAAAAATATTAATTTTTTTTCTTAACTCATGTTAGTTTAATTGATGTCTCCAATGTTCTCCAATATTTCTCTTGTATGATTCCTGCTTTTTGTTGTCCAATAAAATTTGCGTAGGTTGATCCATGAAAAAGTAAAAACTATTAGTTTAGCTGGAATACGAACTAAGCATTTAAGTTTTATATAGATACAACAGACTAATATAAAAGCTTATGGCTTTCGGGAAAGAAAACATTCATAATTGTAACTCAACACAATAGAAAGATATAATAGTTAAACATTACATTAATAGTACAAGTAAAAAACAAATCAGGTAAACAAAAATAAAACAATAGAACAATCAAACAATAGTTATACTGAATCCTTTTCCAGCCGATAAATTGAGAACACAAAGCAAGAAAATAAAACCGAATAAGGTCATCTTGATGAATTTTAAATTCAAAGTATTGATCAAGAAAATAACCAGATTATAAGATAGTCAAATTTTCGATTTCTTTACAAAATCATCGTCAGAACAGTAAAAAGGAATTTTTAAACAAGCTATATATTCAAGAAATTTGTTGCGTAAAAAGTAATTAAAATAATTTATTAGATAGCAGTTATGGGATAAAAGAAACAAAGAAATGTATAAAGAATTTAAAATAACTGCATCTCTCGAGATGTTTTTATTCCGCAATTTAAAGCAGGCCACTTTTCTTTTACATAAAAGTCCTCTTTGTGTAGAAGAATGTTTCAGTTGTTTGAATAGTCAATAATCGATGTATTGTTCTATACAAGATTAATTTTGAAATGCATTGTGTTGACACCATTCGCTATTATGTTGTACAGTAAAATAAATAGTCTATATTAGGGCAATCATCTATGTGAGTTTTAATTGAAGAATCTGCACACTGCAAATCTGCATGTTCTTTTGTTCGTTGCCAGTGAACATATACACAAGAAGGGTACTTTCAAGCCAAAGCCGCTCATCTTTCTAATTTTCCTCTCAGCCATTTTAGCATTTTTCTTTCCCTTCACACTGTTTTTAACGCTCCACTTCCCCTTTTACATGCATTCTGTAATTTTTCACCCAAATATAATATTAAGTAAAGGAAAGATACAAAATAATAAGAGTAAACTGCAGTCGGTCTCGATTGGCCCACTATTCGAAGGTAAAACTCTATTTTGTTATATATATTTAAATATATTGTGTAATAAACAGCACAAGATGACTCTTCATCCCTTGCTTGTATGGCCTAGTGGTATAATTTGAAAATTTAAATTATGACGATGTAACTCAGTATTTACTTACTTGGAAACTCTGTTGTCGATTTCGTGCAGGAGACAAATGTGAAATGTGCAAAAGTCGATATTATGGAGACAAGTGCAAGTTATGTGAATGTCCTCTAGCTGTTGCTTCTAATAATTTCGCAACTTCTTGCAGAGAGTTGTCCGATAATTACGTGATCTGTAACTGTACAAAAGGGTATGCTGGTATCACTTGTGAAAAATGTTCCGATGGATATTTCGGAAACCCAGAAAAAATAGGAGACAAATGTAAGCCTTGTCAATGTAACGAAAACATTGACCTTCGATTAAAAGGTGAGCTACATCTCTGTATTTTGTATTACAAGATGCCATACACATACACACATATATATATATATATTATATATATGTAACATACGTATAAATACATCATAGACATTTTGTGTGTAATTTATGTAACCTAGTGTGTGTTGGAATTTTGCATTTTACATACTTTTTTCCACTAAAATATTCACGTATATAATGTAGAGATTTACTGCCGTAGAGGTCACTAAACAAATGGCTAAATACAACTTTACTATTTTGATTAGTAATGCTTTAGCTATTAATGATTAGACGAGTAACCATGAAGCCTATATTTAAATGTGTTAGATACTCCTAAATTTGGAATTTTAATTATTTTACTTGGCCTTTCCTTCCAAAGTATGCAACAGAATGATCAACTTTTACAAATGTAGTGGAGGTAATTCGATAAATAGTTTGAAAAAGAACCACTGCTGTTACCTACAGGTAGAGTATGTACAATTACTATGTCAACAATTACGGCTTGAAGATGGTTAATATCCTTATTGCTACATGCTTGATATCGTAGTAACTAAGGGCAACGCAACAAATGTTAGAAATGCGTGCAATGCTAATGGAGTATGCAGAAATAGTTATCTTCCTCACACATTGTAGTTAAGAACTAATGAAATATTCGTAGAGTTAATGAAATGAAATTACTACTTACCAACTTAAAGTCTTCATCCATGAAAATGCGTGCCAAAAACGATACGGCATTTTTTCTGAATTTCCAATCTTACTGTCAACGTTGCTATACGCTGCAATGCTATCATTTTGGTAGTATGCTGAAGATAGGGTAACATGTTTATACCCACAACAAGCATCTTTGACTGACAGAAAATCGTTCCACATTCATTGAACAAACGTCACTGATTCTGAAATAGTAAGGACGACTAAACAACTATTTTATTGTAAGGAATATCCTGTGTAAATTTATGCTTTTCCATTATGATTTAAATTTCTGCACTTCAGTTTTTTAAGTCTACTGTTTTGGGCGGTGGATAACCCGTTTCAAAGGAATACTGAAGTCTACTTGGTAAAGTCAATACTAACTGAAATCAACTATCAACAACTTTATGAGGAGATTCCTATGTTGTACAGTTTTTTGGTACCAAGATATAAAGAGCCAATTTCCAACAACCAACACAAAGATGACAAACAAGGGACAGAGCAAGACGCCTGTGAAAAAGAAGAACAAATCAACTATTAGCTCAAATAGATGTAAAACTGTTTTTGCCAAACAAATTATGTTTTTCACGAAGAAAGTAGACTAACTTCAATTCGTCAAAAGCAAAGAATTCCTAGATTGGAAATTAAACCAGTGGCTCCCATACTATGTTATGGGAGGGCCTTTCTCTTGATACTGTAAGTCAAATTCGTAATAAACTAAAACTTTTTGTATCCAAAACACTAACTTCAAATAATAAAACCATGACAGTTTGATAGAAATATGCAGCAATATGTTCCAAGTATTTGGCTATTCTTGGTAAGGAACACATTAGCCATATTTTATTCCTGTAAAGGGTTTTCAGCAGAGAACGCTTGAGCATTATAGCAGAAAAACGTGGGTCACAAATATGAGACAAATGTAAATCTATCTATCCATCTATCCCTACATTTATTAATCTATCCATCTATCTATCTATCTGTCTGTCTATCTCCCCATTTCAAAAGCATCAATATTATCTTTCATTTCTTTCGACATTGTCCAAGTTTCAGAAGTAGGCAGGTTTTATATGCTTGCAAAAACAAATTATATCAATGCTTCCTTCCTTCCTTATTTACCTATCTACCTATTTACTTATTATAAATTATATATTATATATATTATATATATATTATTATATATTTATTTATTGTATATCTATCTATTTAACTATCTTATTTACTTACTTAATAAAAACGCTATAAAAATATAGAATAATTTCTATATTTAGGTATCTCTTAAGGAAAATAGCTAAAACAGAATTAAGCTATTTTAATATATTGATCAAACAGAAGCGAAAATCGTTCTGAAGCTAGGGCAAGAACTAATGTTCAACAATATTGTAAATGATAAAAAGATACCAGCTCTAAGTCTGTTGAAAAATTCACAAAAACAATATGGAACATGCAAAATATGAAGAACATAAGCCAATTTATACAAGCAAGAAAATACTTTGTTACTTTCAACGAAAACTCGAAAAGGAAAAAAAAGGAGGGCATCCTCCCTTAGCGACTCAGGACGGAAAGGGAATTCAATGACTTCACAATTTTAGAGATATTTAACTGTTATTTACGATCAAGAATTGCCCATGAAATATTTCAAACACAAAAGACAAATAGATTCAGAAAGAAGATTAACAGTAAATAACAAATGCCGACTCTGTAAGACTAATGCTGAGAAGGTGAATCTCATATCACCTGCTTTTGCCCTGAAATGACTACACGTTAATATTTATCATCCCAACATGATGAGTTTTCCAAGTACCTACTAAAGGTATCGGTAACATAAATCGTCCACGCCATGAATACAATAACAGCAATGGTTAAGAATAATTTTTTAAAAATGAGGAAGGAAAGTTATAGTGGAACCTTTCAATGGAAATAACAACAAAAATTCAAAACAAAAAACCAAACATCCTCATACGTGACAAAAAACCGAAAATACGCTCAATTGTAGAGTTTATTTGNAGCAATGGTTAAGAATAATTTTTTAAAAATGAGGAAGGAAAGTTATAGTGGAACCTTTCAATGGAAATAACAACAAAAATTCAAAACAAAAAACCAAACATCCTCATACGTGACAAAAAACCGAAAATACGCTCAATTGTAGAGTTTATTTGCCCTTGAGACACGAGCCCGTCCAAAAAAGAAAGCAAAAATCGCATATGGTCTACTAATTCGAAACCTACTAATTGTAATCGTGCTAAATGCACTTGGAGTTACACTAAAGAAACTTAGTTCAACATATCAGATTTAATTAATATGAAACAGTATAATATATTAGACGAATGCACACAATATCTACATCTGGAACTGTTAAAATATGTAAAATATTTTTGAAGTCATGGGACAGGATCATTAACATTGGGTCCATACTTTAGACCAAAACTGAGAGATTGTGCAGATGGGTTGAATTATTTACTCTTGAAAAGACTGTGCTCGAACTCTATTTATTTATATCTGATTAATTTTTTTTGTGTTTTGTGTATTATTTTTTTCGACCTAATTTTCTCGATGAAAACCAATTGTTTTCAAATGGAAAATGCCAACAAAAATTAAATTATGTCAAAGCTTACCAACTTACTTAATCCTTGAATATATTAACAAATGCGAAATGGACTCTATTAAAAGAGTCGCTGATGAGCTGCTGCAACAAAACAATATTATCCAAGAACAAAATGAGAAACCCAAAAATTTTAGCCGAAAATTCACTCTCCAGAAAACTGAACAACGAATTGAGAGATATACCAACAAAAAAGTACATGGCTATTTTCAACGAAAACTTAAAGATGACAACAAGATAGACACAAAACGAGCCTACAACGAACGAAAAACCGCAGTACAACATCACACTTTAACAGCTACCTAGACAGTATCATTGACCAGGAGCTTCCAACAAGATACCTCCAGCATAAACGCCAACAAATCAATGACAACAACTGTAGATTGTGCCATATCAGCATTGAGGACGTAACCCATATAACTAATGGTTTCCCGAAAATGTCACCAAGATACTATCTACGCCTCCGACATGATGCTCTTGCAAAGTGCGTGCTGAAGGCAGTCATAAGAGTGAACCACCCTGAACACAACTACTTTGAGAAACGAGTATGTGTTAAAAAATAGATAATGTCGAGTGCTGGTGGAGCCTACTAGTCAAAACCATTACGAAAACACCACATAACAAACCTGACCTGATCATATGGAATAAATCTACGAAAGTTTGCTCTGTTGTCGAATTCAGCTGCCCAACTGAAATCAATATCGGAAACAAGATCGACGAAAAGATGAACAACTACGCAACACTACTGAGAAATATGCAGATAATGTATCCCGACTATCGGTTTAAAATGCTACCAATCATCATCGGGGCACTTGGATATGTCCCAAAATATCTGCAAAAAGTAATGGAAGAACTTGGTTTCGAGAAGAAAGAAACGGCGAAAGATATAAATAAAATGCAAAAGAAAGTTACGAGTGGAACTGTTAAGATTTGCAAAACCTTCCTTAAGTTCTAAATAATATATTTTTTGTAACTTAAAGTCAGATGTAACCTGAAATGCATCATGCTGCAGGCCAGTTAGTATTTACTCGTAATTCGTGAATCGTGAATGTGTAACTTGTAACTCTCAAAGCGTGGAAAGTCTTTGAGCCCAATGTAGTTTTAATCAGTAATCAGTTTTCTTCTAATATGATACTTTTTATGTAGGAGTAGTCTTGTCTCAGTGTTTGAGACCGATTGCTTTTCTGAATTGTATAAATGCTACAGTAAAATGAAATATATATATGAAGCTTACTTACTTACTTACTTACTTACTCTCACAATCCCTCCCCCTGACACCCCCCTAAATGAACACTGACAATAAACATGTAGGTAGTGTGTATAAATAGATAAACATTTGACTTATTAAGTAGCCTAGTAGTAGTACGTAAGTAGTAGTACATGTTAATCATAGAGTGAGACTTCAGACCTCGACTATTTACTCGTTCACACACAGGCAAACGCACACGTACTTACATACACACACACACACACCAACTTGTGTATTGATTAAGCTGCTCTCTCAAGTAAAAAGTAGATATTCAAAAGTTATCTTATCAATGAAGGGATATATGTGTTGTATTTGAAACAACAAGGCCCAGCTGAGAAAAAGAGGATAACAGAACCTGACCTTTCCAAAAAGCCAATTTGGTTTGTATAAAGCAGATACCTTGGCAGTAATTATTACAAATATGTAATGGGGCATACATTAAATCAGACCAAATAGTGGTAAATATAAAGTGTCGCAATCATCAAAATAATGTTAAGGAGCATGTCGGCAGAAAAGTGCAAATCCTGGGTTTCGATCAAATGAAATAGTAATATATCGATGATCTAACAAGGATATAAAATAGCTAATTCTTTTTAAAAAAATTTAAATACGTAAGTGTAGGCAATAACTTACCTTACGGTAGACAAGAAAAATGTAAAATGAAAGGTGCAACAAAAGCAGACACAGCAGAAGAAGTTTAATCAGAAAGATCGACAGCACAAGTAGATTTTAGGGTACTTTACTGCAGAAAAAACAATTGAATATTCATAAACTACAGGAAAAGTTGATGGAAAAATTGAGACGAAATAGGAAGGGGAAATTGAAAGAGAAGTTGAGGTGGAACGTTGAGAGGGGTGGTTAACAAGGACAGTTGATCTATCCACAAACTAATCAATTTAAAATAGATTTACTAATAACACATTGCCTGTCACCTGTCACCTGTGTTTCTGTTTGTCTAGACCCGAACTGTCTAGTTCTTGCTGTTGATTTGTTTTAATCTTGATACAGAGAACAAGTCAAAGATGAAGGGAGAACTTTACTAAGCAGTACTATTATCCAAGTGGTGGTTTCTTAGGCAACTTATGAAGAAATGCAACCAACAAAGAACAAAAATACTTTAACTAGAATGACTTTCAGTGTCGCTGGATATATTGCATAGAAAGAATAGATAGTTAGATAGATAGATAGATAGATAGATACATACATACATACATACATACATACATAGGTAGGTAGATAGATAAATAGATACATACATACATAGGTAGATAGGTAGATAGATAGNTTTGTTTTAATCTTGATACAGAGAACAAGTCAAAGATGAAGGGAGAACTTTACTAAGCAGTACTATTATCCAAGTGGTGGTTTCTTAGGCAACTTATGAAGAAATGCAACCAACAAAGAACAAAAATACTTTAACTAGAATGACTTTCAGTGTCGCTGGATATATTGCATAGAAAGAATAGATAGTTAGATAGATAGATAGATAGATAGATAGATAGATACATACATACATACATACATACATACAGAGGTAGGTAGATAGATAAATAGATACATACATACATACATAGGTAGATAGGTAGATAGATAGATCAATAGATAAGATAGATAGATAGATGAATGGATAGATGGATAGGTGGATAGATGGATAGGAAACCAAAGATCTTCTAAAATTTCTAAACATGGTTTGAGATAAGAACAAAATAGGCAGTTTAAGTGAGCCAAGTATTCTTTAAAGTAGATTATAATTGTGAATTATTTTTAACAAAACATAAAAATAAATTCGAAAAGTTTATCTTTTCAGAAATGTATGTTAAGCTATGGATCCATACAATAAACTTTGCAATCTTTAACTTTGAAGCATTTTATGCTATCTGAACCCTCAAATATACCAGACAACTTTATACTCATCTGACACATATCTTATTAGCCTGTATTTTATTATTTTTATTTACTTTTACTTTTCTTTTTATGAAGTTATATCGATATATGTTTGATGAATGACTAGAGTAAATAAATGTTAATTAGTGAATTTGTCTGAAAAATTTGTATCAAAAATTTTGTGGAATATAGGACACTGAACATATGTTGTCTTTATGTGCTTCGGTTCCACTGTTAGTGGCTCTTTGTCTGTTTATCAATGGTCAGTTTTTAAGTTTATAATTCGACGTGAACATTTACTTGCGTTTTTCTCACTTTGTTTTTCAGGTAACTGTGATCCTGTGACTGGCGAATGTCTTAAATGTCTTAACAATACTACTGGGAAGAAATGCGAACTCTGCAGAACTGGGTTCTTCAAGAACGTTTCATCTGGAGGGAATTGCATAGATTGTGAATGTGATCTTTGCGGTTCTCAAAGCTTGAGATGTAAACATTCGACTGGAATTTGCACCTGCAAAAAAAATGTTTATGGAAAAAAATGCAACACCTGTATGGTAGGTATAAACGTACTATTGTTACGTACCTTATTATTGAAATCAATCTGTCTAATTGGTCTATCTAATCTATTTTTCTATCTACTTATTTATCAACCTACCAACCTCACTCTTAAATTAAATTCTGAATCCTGAACAGAAGCTGCTTTCTCTTTTCTTTTTTAAAGCCAAACACATGGAACTTTAAGTCTTGTCTGGGGTGTCAACCTTGTCACTGTTCAATGGGCGCTGTTAGTCCTCACTGTGATGTTAAGACAGGACAGTGCAAATGTAAACCAGGAGTGACAGGAAAACATTGCGACCATTGTAAACTTGGTTACTTTAACTTTTCAAGTAATGGCTGTCAAGGTATAATTCAATATTTATTTATTTGCTTTGTGCTAGTTGTTTCATGTTTCTGAGGATCTCTATTTATAACGAATGGTAAAAAAAACCAACCATGTAATGTTATGGTGTTTCAACTTAAAGACATTTATAGGAAAACCCAAGAAGTTCACAAATAGCAAATACTGTCATGGCTGAAGTTGTGCTGGTCGTGGTATTTGTGGTTTTAGGCTAGTGCCAGGGGTCAGCGGTAGATTTAACATAAAGAGACACAAAGCTATAACAAAAAAAACCAAAGTAAATATGAAACAAAAATGGTAGCTAGATGAGAGTAGTAATACGAAAAGCAGTAGGAGTAGTATTAGAAGTAGTGCGAAAAATAGAGGAAATAAACGCAAAGGAAAGAGTTGGAGTAAAAGTAGTATTAGTAGCGGTGGTAGTTGTAATAATCTAAAGGAGTCAGAAATACAAATATAAGACAACAGTAGTTATTTGCGCTGGTAATCTAAGTGTGAAGATTTGGTTTGGTGTTGTTAAACAAAAGTCGATTAACTTGGGTAAATGTAACAACATGAAAATAAACGTAAAGAAGAAAGGATTGCCCATAGACTTTCTAAAGAAGGATAATATTAAGAACGTAAACAAATTTTTACAAGCAAGAAAATACTTGATTACTTTCAAGGAAAACTCGAAAAGGAAGAACACAAGGGAATTCCACCCTAAACCACTCAGGAACAAAAGACAACTCAATGACTTCACAATTTTAGAGATATTTAACTGCTATTTGTGATCAAGAATTACCTACGAAATATTTCAAACACAAAAGACAATTAAACTGAGAAAGAAGGCAAACAGTAAACAACAAATGTCTGCGCTGTAAGATTAATGCTGAGAAGGTGAATCACACATCACCTGCTTCTGCTCTGAAATGACAACAGATGTGTATCAATTATTAGTTTGCGATATTTTTCTTGATATTAACAAGCAGTAATCCTTACAACATCGCAAGAAATGAAATTGTAGAGACCACTACTGAATGTTAAAAAAGTCAGTATTAGTGGTTTAAAAGGGTTTGATTACCGTTTGTGGCTCAGATTCACTAAACACTCGATCTTGTCCTTTTCTCATTTTTTTCAACCTGTTTTTTTTTATTAACCAACTGTTGTGTTGGTAAAAAAACATTTTTAAAAAGAAGTTTAAACGTTGTGCTATAGAAATACATTTATTGATTGATAGTTTGGGGGTTTCTCCTGTTTATTATCAAAATGTATTAAGTTTTCCTTTTACTCTTTTGTTGCTCTATATTGTTATTTCTTTTGTGAAGATAGAAAAATGACAAGTGAAGGGGAATTAGAGGATTTCTTACAGCCCAAGGTTAAATTTCTAGCACAAGTTCACAATCTTGTGTAGTTGAAAAATAAAAAACAGAAACTGTTTCCTGATTAGCATATATATATATATATATATATATATATATATAGGGTTTTTTAATAGAAAATTATAAAAGAGATTAAGCCTGAAGTAAAAGGACAAAGTACAAACACCCACTAAGGTACCTGACAACAAAAGAACAAGAAAAAAGAGTTTGAATAGCACAATTAAAAGCACTGGTAATGAAAGAAAGTCCAGTATCAGTGGTGATTTGATAGTAGTAGGAGGAGTAGCAGCAGTAGTAGATATTAATGTAAATGACACAAAAAAGCTTAAGGCAAAGAAAGTTAGAAAAATTGGTAAGATTGCTCGCAGAGTCTCTAAAAGAGATGCTGGAGATATCGATTACACTTTTTTGTGAAAGGACAGAAAATTTCAACGTTTCTTAAGCTCTCATTTTTTTAAATTTGTTTTAGAATGTAAGTGCAAAAATAAAACATATTGTGATATAATAACTGGAAATTGTTCCTGCGGATCCAATTACGAAGGTTGTTTACTCTGCCCTGGAAATTATATCTTTACTAAGGATAGATGTTCCTACTGTGGGCCATGCATGGACTTGCTGTTAAAAAAGATCAAAAGAGCATACTCTTCGTCGTGGAAGTTTGACTTTCTTCAGATAATTTCCTCGCTGGAAAGGTAAGCTACAGTAACCAACAAAATTCTTTAAAAAAATAAAGTTTTTATCTCATGTCATTAACATCGTGTTATTGGAGAACTTGAAAAATTCTTGTCACTAGAAGCAGGTCACAGCAATTCTGAATTCTCTTTTCAAATTCCCCAGTGAGCAAACAAAGGTACAACTTAACAATAAAGGTAATATCCTGTTAAAATCCGTGGATTAATTTCTTTGCTTCAAAATACTTTCTGAACAATGTTTAGCCTAATTTTTAAGGTTGTAGAGTTTAATTCTCCTTAAAAAAGAGCAAGAACCCAGGTAATGTAGTCGCGAGAGAAAGGGACGTTAGGGTCTTTGGCCTGTCTCAGTTTCAGAACGAGTATCAAGCATTTGGAAGGTGCTTGCTTGTGGAAAAATTATTAGATAGATTTCTCTGGATCTAAACAACGTCGCACCAACCAGTAATTCCAAATTGCCATTTACTTGCCCAAAAGGGTTTTGTAAAGAGATAAAACAAAACATGAAATTTGAGATTATTGTCTGAATAATATTGCAGTATTATGAAAACTCAAATAAACTGAGTTTTGTCATAAACTTTATTGAAGTATTTGGATACGTTTTTAGCTTTCATCTAACAACAAAAGTAAAGCAAGTAACTGTAATGTTTTGCTTTATAAAACCCTTAAGCTTTTTCACATGAACTAGCATATTAGTATAATTCTAACCATTTATGTAATAAACTGCTATCTTTTCACCCAACCTTGAGTCAGTTCAATGGCAAAGGTTTCGTTGTTCAAAAGTTTTAAAAAACCTGATAATCTATATTCTAATCCTGTTGTTTTGGCTCACTGTTATTGTTCAAGCGAGCGAGAACACTACACTACAGCCGCAATTTTTTGTTATTGTGTAACATAGTCTATTGTACACCCAATATATTGAATAGTATTAATGCTGTAAGTTGGGTACATGTGAAACTGCCATAGCATCAAAAGTGTCTAAAACTCAAAATACTAAGAGATATGGACAAACATACTAAACAACTTTGATCATAATTGTAATTACATTTTCACGTTTGCTCGCTCGAACACGTTCCACACTTGTGTGGACGCTTATTTCCTGGTCAACAAAATTCGTTGATCCATATTTTAGTCTGCAAATTTTGACATACGATAATATTTTCATCAAAAATTGGAGGGGAGAGGATTGTCAGATTTACTCGTCAATATTCACCGTCTATTCAGCAAAGAATATAGATGTAAATAAAATCACTTTTTGTGATTTTTCTTACATCAGTTGTATCTCAATAAAAATGCAGGCCTGTTTTCAAAATTTACTGTAGAATTTTGGTATGTCATTTAAGCAAGCTCCAAAACTTATTCAATCGAAAATATTGCTATCTTGAGAATATTTGGCCACTTAATAGCAGCTAGCATCACATTTTCATTGTAATGACTTTATTAACTGATCTTGTTGAGAGGTACCTCCTATTCAAGTTTTCTTTAAGTAATAAAATGTTTTATTGGATTGATTGGCCTGAATAGGAGGATCGATAAGCCTAAACGAAGGATAATTTTAAATGAAACTTTGAACTGTTAGAAAAGTAGGAAGTTCAGACCAAATTTGATCTTGCTTATTTTGTGTTCTAAGTAAATCCGTTTAATGGTCTGTATTTTATTCGTCGTCATAAGTCCTGTCATGCCAATACTAAATCCATTCTTGGGTACTCTCATTTTCCAGAGGCCTTGGTAGGACCACTAAGCGCCAAAGTGGCATACTTCTAAAATACCTTCAAATGTCTGGCTTACAGAAATAAAAAGGCATTCGGAGCTGGTGGTGGAGCACCACCTATGCCAGTTGTCTTTAAGCTATCCAACTTTCACTCTTGCCCTGTTGAGAATAACAACTTCTTCCTTGTGAGTGATGCTCCTGGAAGCAGGCTTTTTATCTAATCAAAATAAAGATTTATTCTGTTTCTATCAGTCAATTTTGCCAGATTTTAAGCCATATATAGTTTCTGCAACTAGATGGGCTCTGTCTGATGTAACTAAGATAAATGGGATATCTTTTGTTCTTCCATTTGTACCATTTTATTTTCACGCTAGGTTTTCACTGATAAAAAAAGCACATGTTTCACGAAAAGTTAATGAGAAAGTCTCGACAAGTATTTAGGGTTAACAACTTTAATGTTAAGCCAATATGAAAAACTGATCAAATATTACATTTAGCATTCAAGCATTTTCTGCAAAATACTCTCAGGAAAAATTATGTTTTTTTTATTTCTTAATATTTATACCGCTTTTATAGAATCCATTAATACCCCCTTACACCAGTAAGGTTAAGCAATTTTGGCTGCTACATGATCACTTTTCATTTTCCGGCAATGTAATAAACAAAATTAACCCGTTATCTCTTATTTAAAACCATTCCGATGATAGGATTGATGGGTAGTTCTTCTGTTTAACAACTGTTCTATTATTAAAACCACTTACATCTACTACTGGCAGAATGCCAATTACTTGAAATCTTGGTCAAAACCATGACAGAAACATAAAAGCAAAGACTAAAATAGAATAGTTTTTACAAATTACAACCTTTCTGCTATGTACCGCCTAATAACTAGTTTGAGAATAAGTTGACATAAAGCACTGCAGAAAGTGAAAACTTACATTAACGTGCCATTTTACAGGCAACAGAAGAACATTTCATCAGCAGCGAATAGCATGGAAAAATTTAAAAAAGCTCTTGGATTTGCAACTTATGGATCCCATACAGGAAAAATGGGTCATTATCCTGTTTCTTCTTTCAAAGAATGCCTTTTTGCAAATACAACAGGTAAGAATACTTACAATTTTGAAAATTCTTGGTGTTATTATTAGTTTTCTGGCTTATCTGTAGACATTAATGACAGAATTAAATTCTAGATCTCACATGATGAGAAATATGGGTTTTTCTTTCTATTTGCCCAATCGCTGATACAGAAGACGAGTGTTCTTATACTTGATCCAATATAAATCACTTCCAGACTGGGTCTTTCTACAGGTGTTGGATTAATCTATATTTCTGTTTTATTTTGGTATAATACCAGGAGAATGCAATCTTTCAATTCATGTCAATGTCTTAGAAAAACTCTACACTTTTTCTGGAAAGAATAGAAACAATTTCAGAATCTCTCTTCGTATATTTTAATTGTCAATAGGGAAACAAGGCTTAATCTATGTGCTGTGGCTTTTTTTGTATTACATCTTTTTATGCAAATCAATTAAAAACATGGTTGACAGTGACAGTGACAGACATGGCAAGCTGAATGCTCTTCGGGTAGTAGTTTGGAGCCCTTGACCCTAAATGCCCTGTATCTCGTGAAAAAGGACTAAAAATGCTTAAAAACAAAAAGGTGAAAATGACAGAAGCTAATCATAAGAATATTAGCATATAAAGACCTGGAATTGGTGAGAGTTACAGCAGTAATGTACAAATACAACTGACAAATTGTGACCCCGTATTCTCTGTTTAACTCCTCTTACTTCACTATTGTGATGTGTAACTTGAATAGGATATTATTTATGTCAAATATCAAGATTTAGAATTGATTTTTAAAATGTTCGTTTTTCTGTGTCATGCTTTTAGTCCCAGCGTGTTTTTTTTAATTCCTAACGTTTTACTTCATCTTCATTTGTGCCTAGTGGTGTTCATTCTTTCGTTGTTTTTTGCTCATAATCGATTCTTCAAAGAAATCATCCCATTCTCTTTAATAACATCTTTTATTTTCAATTTTTATTCCATTGTTTTTTTGACTTAACTCTTGAGTTCCACATTGGAACTCGAAAGGGTCTCACAGTTTAGATAATAATCCTTTATCTGATTAAAGTTATGGGGCAAACAATATAGCTACAGTATTTTCACTTTTCAAGATTTTAATCCAAGACTATGTGAATAATATACGCTTGATTCATCCGTTTGCATATATATTCGAACTTTTCGCTATACTTAATTCTTTTTTTTTCTATTGTCCTCATCTAATGGTCAAAAATTTGCTTGTCTTGTTACCAATGCTTTCATCACAGTGCAGTTTGTATTACTTTTTTCAGATCCTGTTCATTGCTAACCCTGACAGCTTTCTGTATCTTACACTTCCTCCTTCGAAACCCAATTGTGTGAAAACTCTACCCTTCGTAAACAACTTTATGAAGGACGTAATGGAGATTTTCCAGTTAATAGAAATAAGTATCTTTTGCACTGAAATAGGGTAACCAAAACTCAACCTATATTTTCCATTACAATGGCAAATGTCTGAGCTTTAGAAAGAGTATTTTATTTATATTGTCTTATTTACCTTCAAGCAATTATAGTACTCCATAGTAAAATATGTCTATTATTGCTATTTTGACCCCAACCTCTAGTACCTTTTAGGAGNAATCTATATTTCTGTTTTATTTTGGTATAATGCCAGGAGAATGCAATCTTTCAATTCATGTCAATGTCTTAGAAAAACTCTACACTTTTTCTGGAAAGAATAGAAACAATTTCAGAATCTCTCTTCGTATATTTTAATTGTCAATAGGGAAACAAGGCTTAATCTATGTGCTGTGGCTTTTTTTGTATTACATCTTTTTATGCAAATCAATTAAAAACATGGTTGACAGTGACAGTGACAGACATGGCAAGCTGAATGCTCTTCGGGTAGTAGTTTGGAGCCCTTGACCCTAAATGCCCTGTATCTCGTGAAAAAGGACTAAAAATGCTTAAAAACAAAAAGGTGAAAATGACAGCAGCTAATCATAAGAATATTAGCATATAAAGACCTGGAATCGGTGAGAGTTACAGCAGTAATGTACAAATACAACTGAAAAATTGTGACCCCGTATTTTCTGTTCAACTCCTCTTACTTCACTATTGTGATGTGTAACTTGAATAGGATATTATTTATGTCAAATATCAAGATTTAGAATTGATTTTTAAAATGTTCGTTTTTCTGTGTCATGCTTTTAGTCCCAGCGTGTTTTTTTTAATTCCTAACGTTTTACTTCATCTTCATTTGTGCCTAGTGGTGTTCATTCTTTCGTTGTTTTTTGCTCATAATCGATTCTTCAAAGAAATCATCCCATTCTCTTTAATAACATCTTTTATTTTCAATTTTTATTCCATTGTTTTTTTGACTTAACTCTTGAGTTCCACATTGGAACTCGAAAGGGTCTCACAGTTTAGATAATAATCCTTTATCTGATTAAAGTTATGGGGCAAACAATATAGCTACAGTATTTTACCTCTGTGGTCTGATCTCTTCTTCTTTGCCATTTGAGACACTTTTCAAGATTTTAATCCAAGACTATGTGAATAATATACGCTTGCTTCATCCGTTTGCATATATATTCGAACTTTTCGATATACTTAATTCTTTTTTTTTCTATTGTCCTCATCTAATGGTCAAAAATTTGCTTGTCTTGTTACCAATGCTTTCATCACAGTGCAGTTTGTATTACTTTTTTCAGATCCTGTTCATTGCTAACCCTGACAGCTTTCTGTATCTTACACTTCCTCCTTCGAAACCCAATTGTGTGAAAACTCTACCCTTCGTAAACAACTTTATGAAGGACGTAATGGAGATTTTCCAGTTAATAGAAATAAGTATCTTTTGCACTGAAATAGGGTAACCAAAACTCAACCTATATTTTCCATTACAATGGCAAATGTCTGAGCTTTAGAAAGAGTATTTTATTTATATTGTCTTATTTACCTTCAAGCAATTATAGTACTCCATAGTAAAATATGTCTATTATTGCTATTTTGACCCCAACCTCTAGTACCTTTTAGGAGATGGTAAGTAAAGTGCTTATTCTTAACTTGAGATAATCATGTGGTTTTTTAATCTATTTTGTCTTTATGTGAAATAGTTGACATTGGTGATAAGACCTCTCAAACCCTACCTTCCCTTGATATTTTGAATGATAATAGTATAGCTCCAGCCAGAAATTATCTTGGTAAGCCTTGAAAATTTTGATTTTTGGAAGATATTGATAAAACACTGTAGATCTCATATTTAGTCACAATAGTAAAGCACATTCAAACAGAGGACAAGATAAATCTAAGAAGAAAGAGAATAAATTTAAAATTTTACTTTGATTTTCAGAAAGCTTAAAATACTTAGGATTTCAATTTGAACCGATGATTTCGGAAAACCATTTTTATATTTTTATGTTGTACTTTATCAAAGATTGCGAGAAAACTAATTCAGGAATAAATAAGCGAGTGTAATCGTTATTTTATGTCCCAATAATTTACATAGTAGAAAGAGAAAGACATTTGACGGAGGTTTTGCTAGGGATTTCTTTGTAGGATTTCAAATCAAAGATCAGTTGGAAATATGACCACAAAGGAAAAATAAGTAGAAATAAGAACAAATTCTGGTAAATAATGACTCAGAGCTTAAATCAACTGCAGTATATTGCAATATCAAAATAATAGATGACTTGAATTAACAGTGGACGTGATTTGATAAACTGTCGAATTGATTTACCCTGCATTGGAAAAATAACTGCCTTGGAAATTCACTGAATTTTTCTCTTTGAATTTTTCCTTCTTTGAGTCCATTGAAGTAATAAGACGTCATGTCCTACTTTAAAAATGTAAAATAAACTTGTTTAAACATATTAAATTCCGTGAATTTGTATTAAATTATGTGGATTCATATTAAATTATGTGGATTCATAATAAATTATGTGGGTTCGTATTAAATTATGTGGACTCCAAAATGACGAAATGTCTTGAAAAACTTTGTTTAAGGGTCACAACAGGATGGCAATTTACATATTTTCTTAAATATGTTTTGGTTGTTTTTTGCACTTTCATGATCAATAACCCTTGACTAAGGGGGAAAAAAGAAAAAGGGTAATGCAATCTTTTACATACAATTGAGAAGAGACGGATCTTCCAGCTCATAAAGGGTTTGAGATCTTAGATTTACTAATAGTAACTTACTTCAAATGGTTATGATATCTAAGCCTAAAATAACTTTTAACTTGTGAAAAGCATTCTGGTAGTTTTTGCAGTTAAGACAAGTGTTAAACATTCAGTGTGCTGAAGTATTGCTTGTAAAGTATTAGGTAGCTATCTGATTTAAAGTATGAAAAAGAACAAAGTGATCATTTATTGAGGGACTTAAATACATGGAACTCAATATAAATTGTATAGAATTATTGAAATTAGTACACATAGAAGAAATAATGAAGCTGCAAGAAGAAAAAAGATGAAAAGCGCGTCACATTCTGCAATTGTACAATTTTATAAACTTAATGGTGAATAATTATCTTGCAAAATTATTCAGGGGAAATAGTATATAAACTATGATGAAACCATTGAGAAGACCCTCGAATAATAACCCATTTACGAAGAGAATAAGAAATTTTGTGATACTTCTTTAATAGCGTCATAAAAACTTTTTATCTTACTTAATATGGGGTTATTTTCGTAACCTACTTTTATCTTCTTCTGAACCAGATAATCCTTAACTTCTCCTTTCATTATTTTAGACGCCTGTCCGGCCTCACTTTGGCAAGTAACTTTTAGGAGTCAGCAAGAGTTTGAAGCTGATAGTAAGAATATCATACATTTAGACAAACTGAGAAGATATGTGGCTTTGAGGGTATTTTCTTCAAAAAAAGGTGCAACCTACTTTCTAAAAAGTCATTATCAGAAACTAAAATGGCTTAAACACGTTACAGGTAAGATAATTACTTACACTAAGATATTTTTTATAAGGGGTGAAAACGTCAATAGTACTTAAAATAAGTAATTTAATTTTCTAGAATCAAGCACATTAAAATAGTTCCCTTATAAACCATACAGTATGTACCCATTTCTGTACTGGGCGGAATATTATTGAACAAATCTTTTTTCGGAAATATTACAAAACATTTGTTATATAATTGCAGTATAACTGATTTAAAATATTGATATTATAGTACCCATGAAATTATGTTAAAATACATGTTTACTATATGTTTTAACTTTTAGTCAACTTTGTTGGTTCTTACTTCAATTCACGTGCGTTTCTTTATGTAATTATGTAATATGAATAACTGAGAACAGTCCTTACTTGTGCTCGTATGTATATATCTACATATGTTTTTATATATATGTTTTATATATGTTTTTATATATATGTTTTATATATGTTTTTATATATATGTTTTATATATGTTTTTATATATATGTTTTATATATGTTTTCATATATATGTTTATATTTATATATATATATATAAACATATATATATATATCTGTATATATATACATGGATATATATTTTTTTATATCATGCACTAGAAAGAAAACTAGATTCTTAGTTTATAACTCCCATTTTCGTGTTCTTACACTTACCAGCTACATTTTATTAAGTCTAGCTGCCTAGTGTAGAAAAATGAATGTCCTAATTATAAACTAACAACATATTTTTCTTTCNACATATGTTTTTATATATATGTTTTATATATGTTTTTATATATATGATTTATATATGTTTTTATATATATGTTTTATATATGTTTTCATATATATGTTTATATTTATATATATATATATAAACATATATATATATATCTGTATATATATACATGGATATATATTTTTTTATATCATGCACTAGAAAGAAAACTAGATTCTTAGTTTATAACTCCCATTTTCGTGTTCTTACACTTACCAGCTACATTTTATTAAGTCTAGCTGCCTAGTGTAGAAAAATGAATGTCCTAATTATAAACTAACAACATATTTTTCTTTCTAATGCATTATATAACTAGCTCTGGATTTAGTTACATTTCATGATGATAATAAAGCATCGATAATTGTATGTATGCATATATATATATATGACTTTTGTTTGAAGATGTTTTTTCTCATGCTTCCGAACTTCATACAATAAGATGCAACCAGGACTAAAGAGCTAAAAAGCTACAAGTCGGCTAAAAATGCCAATAGTTATACATACATTCCAGTTTTGAAATGAGTAAATGTGTAAATGTGCAATCTTTGACAGGTTTGTAACTTGATAATGTCTCTTTCAATTAGGTAAATCGAATTTGATGACTTTTGGTCAATGATGGTGGGTTGCCAGGTATCATACGACTGTACTGTTGTTTAACCCCCCAAATAGTTTGTTTAGACAATAAATGAAGAACCTCCATACAAACATGGTTTTCCTTAAACTGTCTGTATTACAGCCGCTTAGGTCTTTATTTTTACTTAAAATTATTTTCCTTGAAAAATCCCAAATGAATTATACTTAAGATTACTGTTTATTTGTTTCAAAAACACTTTTTCCAAATATTAACTAATGACTATACATAAATATGTGCAAGAAATATATACACGAAAGCACATTAAAAGAAAGGGAAGCAAAATCTTTATGAGAGAAGGAGATAGATGCGAGGGAACAGCGTAACGCTGATTCCAAGGGCAACACATACAAATTTGACTAGGAGTTTCAGTGGTGACGTCTTTAGCTTCTCGCTCCTCTTAATCTTTCTCACCCTCACAAGAATGAATTTTTCGAATCTTAGTTATGGTTTGGTTGATGGAGTTTTGTGTAATTTTGTTTGAATAGTCAGTTTTAAGTAATATTTGTTTCCTTAACTTAATAGACACTTTAACAATTCAGAACCATAAAATACCTTCAAAGAGATTTTTCAATTTATTTGTAGATGCACTCAAAGACATTGCCAAAAGTATTGTCATTACACATGTGAACCAGACAATATTACTCTCGAATGTCGAAATAATTTTAAGTCAACTTCGACAAATAAATTTTAGTTCCGAAGTTCAGAAAAGTACTCTAGCCTCAAAGCTATCCACAGATCTATTAGACACTGCAGAAAAACTGCTTCGAAAGTCGTTAACAACACTGAAGATTACGCCATTTAACAATAGCATGTTAGAAGGTCTAAAAGAGATTATCAAACAACAAACGAAAGCTGGAAATCAGAGTTTAGAGGAAATTAACCGTGTAAATCAACAGCTGAGTCTTTTGGATTCACCATATTTGCAGGTATTAAACCATGTTGTTATTTTTGGGGGGAGGGTGGGTTTGAAGGTCGGTCTCTGTCAGCACGATGTAAAGTAGAGGTTAAATGTTGTCCTATGGTAATTATTTAAATCCAAAATCAAAGGCTTTGGTAGTAATTCTGCACCCTGGAAATATTATTAAGCATACCTGACATATAAAATGAGTGACTTTTACTTGGTTTAATTCTGCAGGGTGAAGAGTATTTTTATGAACAGTCATGTGTCTTTTTAAATCGACAGTTGACTTGCACACCTTGCCGCATGTTTCACAGGTTGTTTGGTCAGATCTAATAGGTACCAAGTTAACCAAATCAAGAGTTCGGTGTAACATAAGGTGGTTCACATAGCCAGCTTTTGACAGACGTACTCACTCACTAGTGTCGCATTTCCAACTCTGTGTGACATAGTCAAGGCCACCATCTGAGCCTTTACAAACCTCTCGCTTCAGATTGCTTAGGGCCTGCTTTCTTTCCTCTAGATCATTATATCTTTCACGTGCAAACTTTCATCACTCTGCTCTCAGCGGTGTGAGTTCTTCCAGCTTGTCAATGTTGATTTGTGAGTCTTTCAAATATTTCCCTGTACAATCCTTATCCCTCTTCCTAGGCTTACATTGAGGGCGCTTGCTATTTTCCACCTCCTTGTTAAAAACGTTGGTTTGGTAGCCCACAATCTTTAATTCGAATCACGTGGCCTACTCAAAGTATTTGAGTCCTGCAAGAGTCCCAACACTAGAGCATCATGATCTTACAAGAACCTCAGTGCCAGGTACTTGTGTTTACCACCTTATATTTAAGATACGTCTTAAGCATTTTTGGTGAAACCATTCAGAATACTTAAAATGCCTTTTACGCAATGTCCATGTCTTTGATGAATAAATGTGTGTGGTTAGCACACACGTCTTTTAAACCCAAATCTTTGTCTTGTATATGATACCACGATTGGACCACACTCTTCTCTAACCTTCCAAAAGCTACAGAAGTCTTCTGAACTTGCCTGTGAATTTTAGTATCAAAAGAACCGTCCCTTGACAAAGCACTGCTGAAGTANCTGCAAGAGTCCCAACACTAGAGCATCATGATCTTACAAGAACCTCAGTGTCAGGTACTTGTGTTTACCACCTTATATTTAAGATACGTCTTAAGCATTTTTGGTGAAACCATTCAGAATACTTAATATGCCTTTTATGCAATGTCTATGTCTTTGATGAATAAATGTGTGTGGTTAGCACACACGTCTTTTAAACCCAAATCTTTGTCTTGTATATGATACCACGATTGGACCACACTCTCTTCTCTAACCTTACAAAAGCTACAGAAGTCTTCTGAACTTGCCTGTGACAAAGCACTGCTGAAGTAGACAAATGAATCAATTACTCCTAATATAGCACCATTGACTATGATGTTTGGTTCCAAGTATGGTTTGCCTGGTTTGACACCATTGTTAACACCACTGTTAATCAGATAACTTTCCATTAAAGGAGATGCAAGCTTTCTTGTACCTGTGCAGTTTCTTGAAAATTATGTAGGTGGGAGGACACCCGAACTTCTCTAAAATCAACCAGAGAGTATCCCTGTTAACAGTGTCGAAAGCCTTCGTTAGGCCGACAAACACTTATTACAGTGACATCTGCTGTTCAATGCATTTCTCCTGGATTTTCTGGGCTGAAAAAAATCATATCCATACTCTTTACTAGACCTAAAACCACTTTATTACTCAGGAATAGGATTGGGACAAACATTTTCCAATAGCATGTTTAATTGGAGTCAAGAAAAACGTTTTTCCAACATATTCCGGGAGCGTGATTCCACGGTAGTATTCACAAACATTCTTCTGTATCTTACCTTTAAACAAGGACAACAAAACACCATCCATCAAATCCTGCGAACTAGGAGCACCTGCCCAGATATCTTTAACAAAATTAAAGATAGCATCAACAGTATTTATACTTTGAATTTTAAGTAGCTTGACCGGAAGACCATCTAAATCAGGTGCTTTATCACTACTGACTTGCATGATAGCTGACTGCACCTCATCCAAACCAGGCAAAATCAAAGCCAGACAAATCATCCATTCTGAGTTTTTTATACTATTTTGCGGGAGACTATGAATCACATCAACAACCACATTTGAGGGGTTGGGGAAAGCATCAGTTAACTGTTACTTCCATGTTTTCAAAATATTCTCTGGATCCTTAATGGCAGCAGAACCATTTTTCATCATTAAGGAAGACATTGAAGAAGTAGGAGGAAAAAATTCTGGGCACAGGAGTCCAAAACGTACCTTCAATTTTTTTTTCTATTAAATACTCTTTTGATCTGCTCTGTCATTTTCATCCACTATTGGTTTTTTATTCTTCTTAGCTCTGGTTGCAATAGTTACAATGTGACTTTGACATCGTTGTATTTCTGCAAATTAGTCGTTTGATTCGAATGATTTTGACAAAGTAAGGATTCATAAACAGTTTGTTTGTTTATCACAATCTGATTAATTTCAAGACTGTTGTCGTAGAAGCAATCACTGTACTTTTTCCTTTTGAAGCCAAGGACTTCAGCTCCAGCAGAATAAACTGTCTTTTGAAATTCTCCCACGCGTCATCAAAAGCAAGAATATCAAGCTTTTCAAACACCCTCTTTTGAGTTATGACAAATTTAACTGGGCGACATTAATACGGTAAAGCACCCTTAAAGCCACTAGGATAAATTTTTTTACGGACTCGTAAATTAATCTTTCTTCTTATCATCTTACAATCAGTGCCACGTTCTGCACTGTGCGTGACACCAACAAAATATGCATAACAAAAGTTGCGTTTTCGAGTTATAATAAAGTCAATAATGTAACCATTTCTTGATGGTTGATGTGTCTAAGTAGAGTTGAGCTTCAGTTTACGGTTTAAAAAAGTATTGCAGATTACAAGTACCAATTCTGAACGCAGCTCTAGCAGCTTGAGACTAATGGTATTTATGTAGCCAATTCCATAATGGCCAAAGCATTACATGTCCCATAATCTTTCCTAACAAGGGTATTGAAATCACCGAGAATCACTAATTTTTCATTAATTGGAGCAGATGTAATAATAGAGTGAAGAGACTCATATAAACATAAGATGTCGTCCTCATTCACTCAAAGGGTTGGTGCGTAGACCGAAAAATAGTGCCGAATATGTTGTGTGAGAAAGAAACACGAAATCTCATGACGCTATCAGAGATACCGGAAGGATATTCTAGAGAATCAACCTAAGATATTTTAATTACAAAACCAACTCCACCATCTCTACGTATACTCTTGGGTTTACCAATCCAGAAGAGCGTGTAGCCTGATGATACCTCTGTCATGTGATCTTTTCCAGAAAGACGGGTCTCTGATAGAGCAGCAATATCTATATCAAGTCTCTGTAGTTCTGCAGTAACAAGCGCTGCTCTGCGCTATGCACAGTTAGATGCTACTTTGTCAAGAATAGTACGTACATTCTAACAGCATAGACTGAGTTTTACTACTTTTTCATAAAAAATTTTAGTTTTCTTTCTGATTAAATGAACCATCGTTAGCTGCAGGAAATTAACCAATGAGAGAATGACAGACACGTTTTGGTGCACCTTCTCTAGCACTTTTTCAAGAAAATGAGTGAGCAGTGCTGTACCTAAACAAGGCTGCTCAGTCACAGGGACACCTACCGGAGTTGGCCTCGGCCATGTAAAGAAATAACAACGATGTTAAGATAAGGCTTCTGTTGCCTATGTGCAGCATTTTGACTGATCCTCCAACTAATCAGGTTTGTGCACGCTCCCACTCCTCCATTGTCATAGGACTTTCAGTTGAAATGTTAGAGAGATTAAAAAGATCTCAGGCAACATCTGTACATCACTGGATTAAAGTAGCAAGCGCTTGCAACCTTACGAAGAGTTAGGGATTTTTCTGCTAGCAGTGAAGATATTAATATTATTCCTAGGGTAGAGCAGATTATTTAACGTTCAATCTTTACGAATTGGATTGGGATCTCATCACAACCAGTCGATAAGTCATTGCGTAGCAGTCTCATTTGTGTTAAAACATTTTGGTAGTTCGTACGATGGACGTGTAAACAATAATTGCAAAGAGTTGCGGAGCTTTCATTAAGCTTAACTGAGCTAAAGATAGTACGCTTTGCTAATGGATAGAGAATAATTTACTACCATGTAATAGAAAACCCGGTTTGCTCTCCTTACATTCTTTTTAATGGCACGTTTGGATTTCTAAAGTTTGCCCCGTATTAAAGAATTTTAGGATTTATGGGCTGCATAACAAAATTTATCTCGTCAATCTTGTGAACTCTTTATTTCAAAATCATTCATCCAGAGTGCAGTGGTTCTTTTTTAGCCTCATTTTTCTAATAAAGCATGTTCGTTGATCATGTTTAGTAGAATGACACTAAATATGCTCAATTTGTCATTAGAATCGGAAAAATTGTACAGTAAACTAAAAGGCAAGAATTTTACGTCATGGACGAGGACTCTTGTTTAAAAGACTTCTCGTTCCGAATTACTTTATATCACAGGTTGTGCTCAAGCAGTTGTACATTCCAAAAAGTGTAAGGACGTCATAATCAACAAAGTCGTGGCACAGTAGGATATCCGTATATTTTACAACTTCTGGGCTCCCAATTAATTTATAATAAATTAAAATAGCTGAGGTTTTCGAGATTCTCGTGGGGGCTTTAATATTTGTGTGAAATTGAACTGCTTCAATATTCTTTAATATTTGCGGCAATCTGAGTCAGCAGATAATAAATCAATTGAGGCACCTGATTATGAGGTAAGAGAAGTAAAATCATAAGAAAATTAAGAAGAAGAAATTTTTAGTTACTTTACCTGGTTTTTAAAAAAATAATTCAAGTAATAACGGGTTTTTTTCTCTTTGTTTTTAAGTCTGTTATCGATAGGATTACTTCAATGATGTTACAGGATCAAGACTTGCTACGAGCGGCAAACGGATCTTTGACAACGGCAAGCAAAAACTTGGAGGTAAAGGTACCTGATATATATTTTTCTCCATGATATAGCTATAGCTAATACTTATTTTTTATCATTTGTGTTTTTCTTTGTCTTAACGTTGTGTTTAGTATGAATACATAAATAATGTGTGACCGTTGAGTACCACGTTTTTATCACTTAAATAAAAGAGATGAGTATTTCTAATTTCTGCCAGCATCCCAAAGTTGGTATTCTATTATCCAAATTTAACCAAAATACTATCTCTTCTTCTGTGGTAAAATGTTCAAAAGGTAGGTAAAATATATTTAATCCCATGACTGGGGTAACATGTTGGGCTCCCTTACAGAACTATACAAATCATTCTTATTATATTGAGAAAGCAACAAATTTATGTGTTGCTTGGTGTACGAAATAGCCCGTGTCTACCAATTTCACGGCCTGAGAAATTTGTGATAATGCCAAAAGATAATTATCTATCAAAATGAAAATATCACTCACAAAATACTAGAGTTACTTTATATACCTTATCCTTGTTTTTAATCAAATCTGAGATTAGCTACAGGTTACAAATCTACAGGAAAACAAGTATATGAAATAATGGAAGGAAAAACGATATCCAATAATGTAGAGTTTTCTTAGCTCATTTGTTTTTTGTAGGCTAATAGCTTGCTTCCTCTGAGAGTAGTGATGGGAAAAAGAAAAAGACCGCTAGTATTACTTAACTTGACAGCTTAATTGGACTAACAACTAAGCACTAGAAATTTCATAACCGAGTATATAACAGGGGCTTGCTTCTAAGGATTGCCAGGACTGGAAATTAACGATTCATTAAATTAATGCTGGTTACCCAATGAACCTTGTTTATTTTTTGACGCTTTAATTCCATATTCATAGTAGTTAAATGACACCTTGATTTTTAATGTTTTGCCAAAGACCATTACGTTTTTATAAAAGACTTCGAATGGGATTAACATTAGTAGAGAAGTCGGGAGATTAAAATGTGTATATTTTATGAGTTATATATTTTTTTCTATCTAATTCAACATCATCCATCCTCAATTTCTTTTAAAATTTCTATAAAATCGGCTGAATATTCTCCATATTTAGAATAAGCTACTTTTTCTACAATATATTTGAGTATTTTCATTGCCGAAATCTACCATTTCACTGTCAATGTTTGATTATTTCGAATCCACCTTGCTTCAGTGGAGAAGGCTGAGGCCATGCAAATTTTTCAGATGCAGAAAATTGAGCTTCTTCCTGTAAAGCATACCAGACGTGGATACTCATTTTACTTAGCACGTGACCAACCAAAACTACACATGGCTTTCCAGGAAGGTCTGTTTTTCCAGTAACAGAAACTCGATCATGAGGACTTCTAATCTCCTGTTTAAATGTGACACTCTGATCTAATTAAGACTTCCACTCAGAAAGATAAACATGAAACCCTGTCAAAGCTGTTGTAGATACGTACGATAGTGTGATCTCTGCCATTTTCAAATACGTTCCACATCCAGCGTTTAGTGTTCAATGAAATATCAGTGTTTTCAATGAAACCCTATTAATATTGTTAGTCACCGAAAAAACTATGATTCCAGGAGATTACAGTAATGATGAGATTCTAAATTTCCGAAACGAAAACAAAAGCAAATCCACCAAGTAACACGAATGGTTAAAAAGATAATATGTCACTGTTGAAATAGTTTGATTATGCATTTTTGCCGTATAAGGGAAGGCTCATTTGCATAATGAATAACAATATGCTGAAAAGTTGCACAATAGTAGTTGATGTAATTGAAACGTTCGAATCAGTAGTTCGAAAATTCGTTTTGATTTGATTTAGTTGAAGCACACTTGTAATTATTTTTTATATAAGAGAAATAGAAAACTACGTAATCACAAAATAGTCGATCTTTTTTTGTATGTCTTGTTCATTAGTTGTCGAAGGCAGCAAAGAAGTATAATCGATTATTTACGGTTCAGGTTTATCTTTGACAGAACATTCCCTCGTCGTAGAAGAAATAGCTAATGCTACTAGATCAACTACCTCCAAATGAGTCAACTACCAAAAAAAGTGACAAATTAATCGTCACTAAATGGCCCAATGTACACGACCCTGCACATTCAACTGCAAAGAACGTTAATCGACTCCCGAAAGTGTCTGAATGCATTGTTAGTTGGTGGATTACAAAGTATCGCAAAGAACTTTCTAAAAACGAATGTAGTGGACTTATTGTTATTCATATTGTCACATTCGGGCAAAAGCCTTTAGACCATTCTCCTTACCAACACCATTGGATGCAAAGCTTAGAAAATTTATCATCTGCTTATTTTTTCTGCGCATTTTTTCCAGAATGATTACCCATTCAAGGCCCTATGTCGACCAGAAATATGCTAAGATTTGTTTGGCCTTGATATTCAGCATGTAGTATATTACAGATAATTCTCTTGATGTATATATCCAATACGATTTAAAAGAGCTCTCAACCACTACTCGATCCCCTTTTAAATCTTACACTTTAGGAAATAAATAGGTATGTTAAGGCATAAGAACTTTTGGCATTATAGAACTTTTCCTTGTTCCCAACATTCGATTTTTCTATTCAATTTTCACTTACTTTTTAGACCTTGTTGGAAAACATCCTGAAAGAGCTTCGTAGTCGAATGAAACTAGCAAAAGATTTGAATAAAAAGATAACGCAGAGATTAAACGCAAGTAAAAACCATTCGCTGCAGCTGGAGAAGCAAGCAGAACTTCTAACTTCACTTTTGGAGAAGGAGATGAACCTTGGTAACAGTGTTATCGCACTAAAAAACCACTCTTTGCTTTTCCACAATCAATTGAAAGCTGCTAATTTAGCAAATGCTTTATCAATAACAGCTATTAAACAGGTATGTATGAGTAAAAGAGGATTGCTTATTAATCCAATCAATGTAGAGCCAAAAGTTATCATTCTTGATTATTTCATAATAAAACAGAAGTAACGTACGAATTTCGAACGACCCTTGTCATTGTTAGCGATGAAAGTTTTGATTAACATGGTCTTATTCAAGTGGACAACAAAGTATCGATGATAAAATACTCTATAAAAAGAATATAGACACGATACCATGACAAACATTAACCAATAAACAGAGAGACGGAGGCATGAATTATACAAAAACATTGAGCTCACAAAAAGCCTGCATAAATTAATATTTACATGCTAATTGTAAATCTTACATTAACACAAGTATCGTCTGCAACAAAAATTTGTTGGACTTAAAAACAAGGGCCAAGGAATACCTAATTAGAATAAAGAAAAAATAAAGTTATTTTAACCTATGGATTCTTGAAGAAGGGCCCTATCACTGCAAATTACGAATTGGTATCACATACTAGCCCATGGGTAGTAACACCCAATAAAACACACAATGACGCACATTCTATGAATACATAGGAATTTTTTAGGAACGTATATTGTCTGCTTCATACATTATTATTTTTAATACCAGAAGCAAAAGATACTACAGACAATATATAAGACAAATAGCTGAATTACTTAAGTAGATTGCTGTTAAGACAATAAAGACTGGTTCGGATCTACTTTACGTAAAATGTAGACTGCCTGTTAAATTCGGAACCCTCCCCTTCAACAAATCAGGCTGATAGTAAAAATTTAAAAACAAAACAAAATATAATTATTCTAAACTTGAATCTGTCAGTATGTTGCTTCAAGTCGAAACAAATTACCTATTACTGAGTAGCTTCAAGAAATTTTTAAGAATCCGTGAAATGCTGTTTACACCGAACTAGAACATTTGTCTCCAACTAAAATGATATTATTTATTATTTAAAAAAGCCAGATGACATATCACAAATATCATGCCCAAGATTGATGTTCAATCATGAATTCAAAAACAGGCAAAAAACAAACTCCATTCAGTTTCATGAATAATCCTTCATTTTCAAGTATTTCCTTAACACCTCTGATTTCAGTCTAATCAGCCTTTTTTCTAACTTTAACAGAAATGTAAAATTCTTTACTTGACAATAAAAGTACGGTAGTTTTCAAATGCAATATCAGCCAAAGCTGTACGACATATTATTTACGTTACCTTTGTGGCTTTAAAATTTCAGCTCATGAAGTCCTACTCTAAAATCTCGCACTAAGGGGCCGGCGCCTATATCTTAATCTTTGAATTTCCGCATTTTCAAATCTAGTAAATGGAGCCGCAAATAGGCGCCCGGTACCTATAACTGTTTTTGCTATATATCACTTTGAATCAACTTTATCTTAAGCCCTCTTTATAAGGATTCTATAGGGTAAGAAATGAAATACTGTTTTGGGTTTGCAAAAGTTAAAAGACACAATACTAACAATACGTCTATAATAATATCCTCTTCATTTTTATTAGGCACAGATCATTTTTCATCATTAGACACAGGGTCTCCCATCCCGTTCTCATCATCTGTGTTATGATCTTCATCTTCGTAAATTTCATTTGAAACATGCTCGCTCACCTCCCCAAGCTCTAACACCATTTCGTTTACCTCTAAGATTTCTTCTATAGGGATAGATCGATTTCAAATCGTATCCCGTAATAATAAGGGAAGGTAGTAATCATTCTATTTAATGCATTGCTGAAATCCACTGATGATGAGTACTGGTTTTGGTACTGACTTTCAGGTTTCAAATACCCACTGGCAAATAGATTCGTAAGATGCACGGCGACGGTTGCCCTGCTTGGTGAACTATTTAGTACCGCTTGCGATCCACTCTGCCCATCTCCCTTTTAGAACATGCTTGAATGGCCTATTGACATGCGTGTCAAGAAATTGGAGCAAAGGAGTCATACGTCATTGATGATTTTGCATTCTATGTTTATCTCGTAAAAAACTCCGGCAAATCTCCCAAATGAGCTTTGGCCGAATTCATGATCAGAAGAAATTGGAACTGATAGAAAACACATCATGGTCGGGCTTTTCACATTTCTAGACCGTAGATATTTCGCATAATACTTCTCTTCATTGTGCTTCCCTTCGTGTCTTCAATTACTCTGGATGAATCAGAAAAGCGCTCATTATAGGTACATGGTTGGAAATAATACTTAAACCTTTCTGCGTATCTGCTTATCAGTGACAGTTTCGTTTTCCTCTCTCCTCTTTGACGTAGTTCAATAAAGAAGATTCAGGTAATAGATATTTAGCTTTTAAGTGTCTAATCCTTCTTTTCGACAGCACGTTAATTCCTTGAGTAAGAGCATCCGACTTAAATACTTCCGTTTATTTGCTTCATCGTTGCATTCTTTTCTCGAAGTACCAGTCTAGATTCTTCCGGAATTCCGACCTCCTAGGCTTTTTCTACTGTTTTTCTCTTATCGTGCAGCATATAGCTTTTTCTCGTGGTGTTGACTTCTATGTTTAAACAATTCCTTGCACAATAAAACAAATCTGAAATTTTGCTTGAAGTTTTGATAGCATTCGTCGTGTTGTGATTGCATTCGATTTGAATATTATTGCATTCGAAATCTAGGTTTGCGTTCAGATGTTGTGGCCAGGTTTGAAAGTTTATATTTAGTAAAAGTGGAATAGAATGGTGAGAGCAACTAGGTGTCACCCCTGTATTTTTGAGCTCAGCTGTTTTATAACTGGCCATCACGTATTTTAAAAAATATATCCACGTGTACAAGAGGAGCTGACTAATGAAAGAGAGCCCGATTATTAATATTATGAACATGCTCTGAATTTTCTGAATGATAATGAAATTGTGGAACATATTCCACGACCAGTTTTCTAAAACGTTTAGCTTGTTGTCAGGCAGCTTCATAAACGTTTGCGTAACAGGAAAACGAGAGAACAGAAAAAGAAAGGGTCTGGAGGTCCCTTGTTTAATGACTGTCAAGGTGTCAGAAATTTTTTCGTTAAAAGTAGGGCCTGTTATTAAACATGTTAAAGACTAATTTGAAAACAAGATATGTCTTATGAAAATCGCCCTAGTTATGTTATTTGTCACTCTAAATAGAACAAATCTGATATTTGAAAAACAGCACTGGATAAAGGCGCCCAGGTGCCTTAACCGACCTTTATTTCAGTGGCGCCTAAATACGAAATTTTAGGGTACTACTTAAAATAACTTAAATAAAAAGATTCACAAGGTGCATCATTGCTGAATCATTTGAGTTATTTTTGCCGTGTTGCTCAGAAATTTAGGCATTGAAAAACTAACACAGTTGTAGCACTGTTTTCTCAGAAAACAAATATGACATCCTGGGTAGTGTATTACTATCAACATCATACTTGGCATCCTGTGTATGACGTCACCTTATATCTATGAATCTCAAATTCTCTAGCACGTAATATCTACTTTTATTACATTTAAGTGCCTTTGCAAGTATATCTTTCCAACTTTTAAGAAAAACGTACGGGATGCAAACACTGGGAAGCTGTGAAATCGTGAAAGCCCTGGAAAAGGCCTCTCAATAGGCCTCATTGATGTCAATTAAAAACAGAAGTTCAACCAAACTTTATGATGTAACAGTATTAAAATATCTTGCAAAGATACAAGATGAAGTGGAATGCTTCTTCTATAGCCTAAATTTGTTTGGATAAAACCAAATGCAGTAAATAACTATTTTTAAACAAATAGCTATCAGAGGACAACAGTGAACCCTAACAAAGTTACCAGAAGTAAAACTCGAACGGCGAAGACTCCAAAGATTGGAAGGAAAATATTTTTTGAAAAATATGAGACTAGCTACAGCATGAAACTTCACAGTATCTTTATAAAGTTGTTAATGGTTGTTTATATAACGGATAACGACTGCGTCATCCCTTACGTGAGCATTATCTGATGCTGCCAGCGATAGTAGAAACAAGAGTAAAAAAAAGTTAAAACACTATATTCTAGGGGGCTTTCCTCCTCAGAATAATTAGTGACTTGAATTTCAGTTTGTAAATTTATGCTGTGTTGGCTGTAAGTTTATCTGATGGAATGGTCTGTATTCCCTAAAAGCCTTATCTTCCTTTTTTGAGTTTTCGCCATGTTTTCTTAATACTTTTATCTCTTTCCCAAGGCACAAGAAGGAGAAGAAAAAGCCAGAGCCAACGCAAATGAGAGTACCATGATTCAACATGGTATTAAAAATGCCACTACATTACATAAATTAAAAGTGATAAACCCTTCAAGTCAGTTTGAAGAAGATTTAAAAGCAATTCACATGCTGAAAGATGATATTCTGTTGAGATTAAAAAGAATAAGAAAAAAATATAAAGAGTTTAACAAGTTTGAGGAAAATGGTAAGTTCATTGTTACTGGCGAAACAAGCTACCTTAGCTCACAGTAGCAAAGCCAATGAATTATCAATTACTGGCTAAGCTTCCTGGGGCAGGTTGCGTATCATTATGTAAAATAAAATTTGTCATGACTTCCAGCTTTGGTTCACCAATAAGCATTAAATTAATTCTTTTCTTTCCTAACAGTTAAAACATGTGGAAAAATCATATTAAATAATAAAAACAATATGTCGACACTTGATAGTATGTGCTGATTTAAATGTAATTACCATAGGTTTCAATTAGTTGTTACGTTGATGGTCTATGCCTGACGGCTTGTTTCCATAGAGCTGTTTCCACGAGCTTTTTTATTGTGCATGTGCATTGCGTTAAAAATACCGCTGGACAGGCGATTTTTTATGCTCACGAGCTGCTGGTGAGCATTTAAAAAAAGTAGAACTAGTTCTACTTTTTGAACGTATTTTTTTCCGCCTGAGTTTAAGAACCAATGATAGTTCAGTATTTGAGACATTACGTAATCTTGTATTGTATTAACATTTTTGCACGGTCATCAAAAAACATAATATTTCCAGATAACAAAATGGTGGCGAATAGGTATGTCGCTACAAGTTTTGACGAGGATAAAGAAAACAAGGATATCAATTATAATGAGGAAATTTATCAAAGATTCTTAAAGGAACAAAAGGAAGCAGAACAGAAACATCAACAGAAGAAAATAATAAAGGTAGATACCTCGGCCATTTCATCTGCCAGTTCTGGTATCGTATATTATCAACAACAACTTTGTCGACCGGGTTTTCCTATGTCTACCATAGTAAATTCGTACTTTCCGTTGCACACAGCTAAAAGTACGATACTGTGTGCTTTTTTATAATTAAAGTATTCAGAGCCACTACGTGATGCGGCTTGCATCACTACATGCTTACCGTCAATGCAACCAATACAATGCGGAAAGTTCCACTTCCTCTCAAATTCTTTGGCAATTTTTTTCCACTTGAACACTGTGTCAGGTACTGCAAGATATCCTCTATTGCTTAACAGATTCCATATTACCGTGCACGTTTCGTTGATGATACGACTAACTGTAGGTGGACTTACTCTGAAACTAATTGCAATAGAAACTTGTGCATCGCCACTTGATAGGTTCCATAATGTTATACAAAGCCTTTCACTTGGTCCTGTAACATCGCGAATTCTACATGATTTCGAAATAAAAGGAGCAACCCACGAAAGAAGTTCTTCGAATCGCCTAGGTAGCATTTTGAAGGCTTTGAAGAAATATTCATTGTCAAAGAGCATTAAATCCTGCACTAAAACCTTATATAAGCCTATATTTCTTCTCTCCTGAAATAGCTTTCTCACCAAGAATTTCCTTTGTCTTTGAATTCCATTCTGAGGGCGTCTTTGTTTTCGACACAATAATACAAGCAATATTAAAATCAATTTTTGCTTTTGAAGCAAGAGAAAGCTCTTGTTTATAGCTGCCATGTTTGTTTACATGAAAACGCGCCAAGAAAAAAATACGCTGCATGGAAATGGCTTGAGGCTCTGGCGGAAAAAGCTCACGTACATTTTCCGCTACAGCGGAAATTGCAGCTCTATGGAAACAAGCCTTAAGAGAAGGTTTCGGACATCTATGTCCGCTTTCAATTTTTGGGTGACAATTTCAATAAAGTGAATGCTCCCCAGTACCCGGCAGACCTTCATTGATCAGAGGACACAAACAATGTCCAAATCGAAAACTGACTTCAAATCCGAGAGTCTTGACGTGAGATTTAGTAGTGCTAGCGCTACACAGACCCGTAAAATCCTATTATTTTCAAAAGATTCTCTCTTTAGCTTTCAGAAATATGAGGTATTCTGTACACTTGTTTTGTAAAAGCTTTCCTTCATTCTACCTTTTATCAAATTCTTGCGCTTTGTGAAGAAAGCGTCAATGACATTAGATTTACGGCTTCCTCTGAGCCCATAAAGTTCAGAATTTTCACCTGAATGACAGTGTTAATAACAAGAATCATCATGTCGGCTGTTGTTTGCCTTTCATCCCACGGGGTTCTACAATTCATCTTTATAGTTATGCTACCTATGCTCAACAGGATCTTCCAGTTGTTAGAGTACAAGAATTTATATCCAAAAGGAGAAGCCTTCATATTCTTTGCATTGTCTCTTTTTTATACCACCAGTTTGCTATTTTTTCTGTATTCATCTCCCTCTTCTGATTCTTCCTATATTGCTACTTGCGCACTATATTGTAACAATAGCTATAAGGCGGTACGTCCAGAGAACAGATTTTTGTACAGGTTTTTTAATTGAAGAAAACAACTTATTTTATTACATATCCTGCTGAAAGGCCATACACTGAAATTCTGCTGATGTGTTTCGTATGCTTACTTATTTTGCAATGTGTGTTTATACGGAGTGTGCAAAAATATATATGCTTCCAAATATTTTTGGATACAATTTGCCTTGTAGTTCATATGCTGGTCATGAAATACAAACGTTCAGGAGAAGAAAACTAATTAATTTAAAAGACTTATCTTTCTATGTATGAGGAGACACTTTCATGGGTCTGCTACCTAGTAACATGTACCATGCATACTTCATGTTCATCGTGTTGAATGAGTCAGGAAAGACCGACACCTTGAGTCATTTCTGGCAGATTACAGCATTTGTTGGGGAAAGCAGTGTCCCAGCTTATTGTAATCCTTGTAATCTTAACTTTATAAAATATTTCAGTTTTTTGGTACCTCATAAAATGTCATTCCTATGCAGATTTTATTTTATTTAATTTTGAAATACTTAAAATTTTATTTGAAATAATTTTGAAATACAAGTCTTCGTTTACCTTTCTTATCAGCCAAAAATATAGCAAACAGTACTATGGCGGGAGTTATCAAAGCCAAAGGCTTGGTTTCAAAGCTCAGTAAATACACATCTAATACCCAGGTAATGTATGAAAACGAACTTTAATACATTTATCAGGACTGCCTTTTTCCATCCCTAAATAGGTATACAAAAATATACATATTATGCACATACTTTCTCTATAAATACATTCAGATAAAGATATAAACAAAGTTATTATTACAATATAATGTAAGTAGTTAGACAATTGTATCTAATTTTTACTAGTATACCATTTTTCTTTTAGTGGGAGCTTCATTGTTGCTAAATAAGCACAAAAACCGAGAATGTAATTATTTCTAAAGGGAATTTGATAATTTCTATGTTATAGATCCATATAAACCATACTGTACTACCTTTGAAATTTTTGCTTTTGAATGGAAAAATAAAAAATTTACTCTTCAAATATTACTGAACCATGAAATGGTCTCTTTAAACGAAAGCACTATACGTTAGGATCCCGATTCATCAAAAAAGAAGGGCTACAATTGACCTTCAAGGTGAATCGATTAAAGTCAACCAAAAGTAATATAGTTTGGGGCTAATTTTCGCTATTTTTAGTTGTGTTTTTTTATTAAAATAACCAGCCTGATGATGGTTTCTAGATGTTGGTTATATTTTGACCAAATCTAAACCTGTTTTGCTTTTCAAGCTGATACCTGTAAAAAAATTGAACCTATGTATCTCGAACAAAGAGATAAGTAGTGTTGCTTACCGTTTCTGTGTAAAGTAACCTTCAACGGTCTAAATTAAGTTTTAATCTGAAAATTTTCTATTTCAACCAACTATTATCTTTCGTAGCGTTGACCTGCGTCACAGTTCATCACCCTGAAATCTGGATACTTTCCAGAGCTTTCCAGAGCTTTCCAGACCTTGAACATTGATTTTAGTGGGTCTCAAATATTATCTTGCGATTTATGTCTCGAATTTGGTTTATATTATCAGAACTTCTACAACAGCAGCTTCATCAAAAAAAGTAAAAATATTTCCATCCTCATTTTTTTGTTCTTTCTTTTTTCATCATACAGATTTTTGTCATTTATTTTAATAAATTTCTGTTATTTATTTTTAATTTTTTTTTGTGTGTGTTTCAATGTTTTCCTAATTTTTACTTCTACATAAATAAAGCAATCTTCTGCAACTTTGGATGGCTTCGGTATTTTTATTTTTTGTAAGGCTGCTGGCATGATTTCTTTAAGCTAATCATCAAAGTTCCCTTCCTTCACTTCTTTTAACTAAATCTCTATCATTTCCCATTGGTTTATAATTAATCTACCATTCCATACTTCTGAACATAAGTCGTCCATGACAACAATATCTTGTTATATGTATATACATATAATCAGATATACGAGTAAGAAAAACTCTAACTTTACAGTACTCAGACTTTCATCTCTTTCACAATCTTCAGCTGTATACAAATATATATATATACATATATAATATAGATATGTTATATATAGATATATTATACATATAATAAAATATTATATATATTATATATATGGTCCACAACGTAATTTACTCGTACGTCCAGGTACACTAAATCTGTAATAAAAATGTATCATCAAAGTATGACAAATTGGTAATTTTCTTTTTTATTACTTGAAACTGAGATTGCCTACATTTAATTAAGGCTAACCATCACTCGTGAAATTGAACCAAGGTTAAAATTGGCTCTAAGGATAAAGATAACCGTCTGGGAATCTGAAATGTCAGAAAAACAATAAATGAAAAAATAGCCGAAAATATGTTAGTCATTAATAGATTATTTTGTCACTTTTTGATAAAGTAAGCAAATGATTCGTACAGTATATTTAGCATGAATAGAGGAATGAATTATGTTAAAATATATAAAATATATTTTAAGATAATTAAAAATAGATATAGCCTTTAGAATAGTATTACTCTTTTAATTTCTTTTAATTTAGGATGAGATCAGTCACCAAAAGAAAAATATATCAGAATTAAGCAAAGTGCTAATGTCAATCAATGGGACAATTAACGATACTTCAAATCAAATTAATGAACTCGAAAAGAGTATTACTAATCTCCAAAGTAAATTGAAGATGACAAATGAAACGCATAATCGAATTTCGGATTTCATAGCAACTTATTTGAGCACAGAAGGGATCAAGTATAAAATTTCACAGACTCGAAGTTTGTTAAATTTCGCCAGCCCAGTCATGAAATTTAGCGGAAACTCCTACGTGGCAATTCGTCCAGAAAGTAGGATCTGCTCTTCTCGCCTTAAGTACGACGTTGAGTTTTACCTAAAACCAGAAACTTCAAATAGTTTCTTGTTGTTTATTGGAGATTCATCTGAGCAGGCAGCAGAAAACAATTTTTTAGGGTTCATGCTGTACAAAAGGAAAATAATATTTTACTTCAGCGTCAATTCTACTTCAAGTGCAAGCTTAACGAGTAGCCTGGAACTAGAAATCGGACGTTGGTATATGGTTCATGCAAAAAGGTAGGTTCAAATTGTGTGTTTTATAAGTAATAAACATTCCAAAACAATAATGTTTTTTTGCTTGCTGTCTTCATAGTCGTCATCCTCGCTATTCTTCAAAGAATTCAATGATTCTCAGAGTGTCTCTTATCTCGCAAGTATTAAATAACTTCACGGCAGAACATTTTTTCACCATAAAGTTACCTTCTACTTACAAGAAGAAACTATTGGCTGATTTTTGTACATTTTTTTAAACTTTTAGTTTAATTTCTGTTATCATTTGTAAATAATGATTGCTTTTCTATCAAGTTTCACCATGGATGTAAGTTAAGTGCCTCTTTTCATATACGAAGTGTCTATTTAGCCGTCTGACGGCTAAACCCATTCTACCGTTTTTTACCCAAAGTAAAATTTCATTGGTCGATCTGTTCAAGCCATGTGACGCGGTTCTGCTCAAGCCACAACATTAGGGTTAGGGTTAGGAACAATAGGAACAATAGAGTTTCCAGTCACTGACGGATAGAATGGGATTCAACATGTCCAGCCGTCTGACGGCTTAGTAGCAACTGCCTTTTTTTTAACTTTTAGTTTAATTTCTGTTATCATTTGTAAATAATGACTGCTTTTCAATCAAGCTTCGCTATCGATGTAAGTTAAGTGCCTCTTTTCACAAAGCCAGGTATGTACGTTGTGTTGGGTATGTTCATCAGATTAATAACTAAAGTCAGACACCTACAGTTTAGGTGTTTATCATCTTGAGATGCTGAGTGCACTCGTTTATAAAGGTGTATTTTCTTAGTTTAACCCCCGGTTACCCAATTTTCTTGAAAAATCAATCTGCATCATTTCAGCCTGTAGCAGTTTTGGAGAAGGTCTTTCTACATGCAGCAGTAATCCGACTTATGGATTTATTTGAACATACAGCGTTTTATCATTATTTGATGGTGTCAGTCAAGTGACAGATGATAAAAATAATTGCGAACGAAATGGGGGGGGGAGACGGAAGAAGTACCTCAAAAGCTCCAAACGGCCAGCTTTACAATATCTCAAGAAACTCTATACCTAATCTCTTTCGAAGTAACAATAAATTTCAAATTATTTCTTAGAAAAAGAAAGATAAAAGGCAACTGCTTTTCAAAAAGGCTGTAAATAATTAATGTAAATGTAATTTTGTCGTCCATTTTGGTAAGTCTCTATCTTAGTATTTAAACTATTCGTTTTAGTTAATGATTATTTATTTTCTTATTGATAATTAGAAAAATGGACGGGGCGGTACTTTTTCTTCGTGATGCATCAGGTCTAAGAGCAGAAGATAGATATGAAGGAAAAAAACTAAGCAATTTGTTGTTGAATTCTAAAACAGATATAATAGCTGGTGGCCTTCCACCGAAAAGGCGACTCCCAACAATCATGATGCAGCAGTACAAACCTGGGAATTTCTGTCTTGATGAGGTGACACTTAATAGCGACCGTATCGGGCTTTGGAATTGGAAGGTATGCTATTTTTAATGTTTTTGCCCTGGGACCCCATAAAAAATTAACGTTTACAAAAAATTGGATCTTAAATAGAATATATTTAGATCTTGTAAAGACCAAGGAAAACTGAAAAAATACGTATTTGTATGCTAAGTTAATAAAGGACATGTGGCAGACATTAGTTTTAACCAGATCAATTTGAAATACTTTTTAACTGTTTTTCGTTATAATTCTTATCCTTTTCTTTTAATACTATACATATATATATGTATATATGTATGTATAAACTGTACATACATTCTACATTATTATGCAACTTTAAAAGGTGCTATATTTACGTGATGTGCAAATATTTATGTACGTAAGTAGGACATGCCAACAAAAACAAAAACTACACGTGAATAAAGGTACAAATTGTTTGAAAATTTCAAGAAGTTTATTAATAATGTTATTTACCATACAGCATTCCAACAAAAGTATTTTTAAACATTAACACTGGAGAAAACATCGATAGTTTGGTTCCTACTTCATAATTGACAATCTCCGTCCAGAAAACCCTGTTAGAAATCAAGCAACTATTTCAATTTTATGTTTGTAATGTGATATTGAACAACACAGGGTTACAGATGCTTTAGCTATTCTACTTGCCTTACCCAGGATTCTCAGCTGACTGTATGTATATTTTTAAAATTTTGTGTCATTTTATTTGGCCTCATTCTTACCATGTCATAAAGTATTAGATGACATTTGGAGGCTCAAACACGATGATTAATTGCAAAAAATGGTCTTGTTGAAAATTAGTGCCAATAGTACTGTTGGTATAAGAAAACATCAAAACAGCTACTTTGAATACAGTTCGGTCTAATATATTTTTTACTTGTCGCTTGCTGAAATATATTACAATAAAAAAATTGTCTTTCAAGTTGAAAATCAGATTTTTAAAGAAATTATTGTTGTAAGTGAAGAAAATGTTTTATAAGTTTTTGTTGATTATTGGTTTTTTTCATACCCACCCAACACAGCAATGTTACCATTGACATCGTTTTCCCAAATCCAATCCTCAGAAATTATTTTAATTCCAAACAAGTTTTGCTATTTATTTTTGGTGTTCTGTGCCTCTGTAGATAAAATGACTATCTTCGATTACGGTATAATTAATGGTTCTATATTAATTTCTTCCCCTTGAGAAACAACTATAAGATAAGGGTTCACTGGATTCAGATTAATGCCTAGGACTTTTACAACCATTTACTCTACCATGTAAGCTCTTCTTTTTACATTTGACTTTGCCTCTTTAATCCAACTACATCACTCTTACATGTATATGCACATATTTCACACCGGTAAACAAAGAAAAAGGTTTTTTTTCTCTGACTTGGAATTTAAGAACAGTTTTAGACTAATTTGAGGGTGCTGAATTCAAATCTGATCTTAGATTTTCTCCATCATATCAAGTTTTTGCGCTATACATATTTATATTTTTTTCATGAATTTTTAAGAAAATAATATCCTATCAATTAGTGTAGCAACAAAAAGGCTGGATTATATTGTTCATTTTGGTAAATTTAATTTTCATTTAGTCTCCTAATAAACTGAAGAAAATTTTTGTTTTCTTAGAACATGCGTAACATAACTATTTTTTATGATACGAAAGTAAACAAACAGATTTCAACTTACACAACACTCGTTTGCAGGTAGTGCTTTTTTTATTGATTTTATCCCTAAATTTAGTTATTGCTTTTGTTATGCTGGATTTTTTTGTGCAACAATGCCTAAGGCGTGATAGGTCGGGTAGAATTTCAAGGAACAACTCAGGTAGCTAATAAATTTTTCTTGTCCGCAGGATGACACAAATTAAGAAATGCATGTACCAAGATTTACTGAGCTTCCAAAAATTGATGACACAGATCTCTGCTCACCTTCTTCTAGTGATGAAGAAGACACTACAGATATTTTTCAGCCCTTTGATGAAGATGGTGACAAACAAATTCTGTTTACTCAGTAGGCTTTGAATGATTTGGTTAGAGATCTTTATCTACCAAAAGAGTCTGCTGAACTGTTGGCTTCAAGACTGCAAGAGAATTGAATGTTGAAACCTGGCACCAGTATCTCATTTTATCGCAAAAGGGAAGCAGAACTGCAGAAGTACTTCCATTCAGATGGCCAGCTTGTCTATTGTACTGATGTGGAAGGGTTACTTTTCTTTGTGGGACTTTCAGCTTGTGATTAAAGGGATTGGAGGCTTTTATTGACAGTTCCAAAAGAAGTTTGAAATGTGTTCTGTTACACTATGGAAATAAGTATGGCTCGGTACCAATAGGTCATTCTGTAAAACTTAAGGAAGAATATAACAACATCAAGATTGTTCTAGAGAGCTTGCAATATCATGTTCATGGGTGGGTAATTTGTTTTGATTTGAAAATGGTTAACTTCACACAAAATACCCCTGTTTCTTGTGTTACTGGGACAGTAGAGTTACAGCAGAGCATTGGGTGAAGAACGAATGGCCTCAGCGACAGAGTTTGGCATCTGGCGATAAGAATGTTATCAATGATCCTCTATTGGATAGGAAGAACATTATCTTTCCTCCCTTGCACATAAAACATGGATTGATGAAACAGTTCGTCAAAGCTCTTGATCACAGTAGTGAATGTTTCAGCTATATCTGTTCCACTTTTCCTGGTCTTAGCGAAGAGAAGAAAGGCCTGGTATATTTGATGGACCCCAAATCAGAACATTTATGAGAGATCCAAACTTTATCACATCCATGAATGAGACAGATGGAAGAGCTGAAACGCACTTTGTAATGTGGTGCAGAATTTTCTAGGGAATAAGAAAGTAGACAGCTATGAAGAGATTGTGTAAGAACTACTAACGAGCCTGCGAGATCTTGGATATAGAATGAGTCTCAAGATCCGCTATTTACACAGCCATTGGGACAATTTTCTGGAGAATCTTGGGGACGTGAATGAGGAACAAGGAAAGCATTTTCATCAGGACATTAAAGCAATGGAAGGCCGATGGGACTCACATATGATGGCAGATTATTGCTGGAGCTTGATAAGAGATAAACCAGACGCTGTACATCAGAGATCAGCCAAGGAAAGAAAGTTCAGATAACTGCTATTTGATACTGATCTGTGTTCCATATATATATATGTATATGTATTTTTAGATCTTCCATTTTTTTCTGTCATTTTCTATGGATTGTTGTACATTCACTTAGTAATATTTGTTATTCCTTGATTATTAATATACAAAATGTAGTACCAAAAAAATCACGTTTTTATTATGAAACCTTTGACATAGCTATAGATTGATGAGTAATTTTCATTGAAAATTAAAAAATTTCATAGCTGGAAATCCCGATATGATAGACAAAAACTGAGTTCATTTTCGTAATCAGCAGCCCAAATTTAGTTAGAAGCATTTAAAAACTTTTTCCCAAAAAAAACGTGTTGACCAGTGGTACCGATACATAACATATTTTTACAAGTTTATTCCTTTTATCCAAATTATATTAAACGGAAAGCGTATTAATACAATATATTTTTAAAAAATGCTTTTTTATTTATTGTAACACCAGTAAAATGAATATAATAAAACAGAATATGCATGTATTTTTTGTAGAAATAAATATACTAATTAACGTGCTTCCCCAAAAATTCGCTTCCAATTAAAAAGCGTGTTTGTATTTATTAGCTATTCCCTTCTATGTATCACATGACGATGTTGTTTTATCTTTTTAACTTCAGGAAGCACAACATCTGGATGCTTGTGTACAATACCGTGCTTTTTCTCTCAAGCTGGAAGAGTATCGATTTTATGGTAACGGTTTTATAAAATTTGAGATTGGCAAAGGCAATGGGCTTCTCCGAAAAATAAAATTTACTTTTAAGACCTTAGAAAAAGATGGCTTGCTTTTATTTAGCTATCGACCAAATGGAAGTTTTACCTCGATGGAATTAAAAGATGGACAATTAGTACTCCGATATAAGTTGGTTAAAAAATACCAGGAATTCTCATCCTTGTTGACCTATAACGACGGACAAGATCATAAAGTTGTCAAAAAAAAGAAATCCCTTAAAGTAGACGGTGCAACAATAGCTCAATTTGAGGAAGAACCATACGGATATGATGCAGATTATGTGTTCATTGGAGGTATACCTTTAGGACTGCGTCGACCTAACAAGTAAGTTTTTAACAGTTTTGTTGAAAATTCCCAGAATCAATTAGAATTTTTCTTCCCATTTAATTTAACTGCTTCTGCAGAAAAACAAAATGGAGATTTAAACAAAGAGAGGGAAATTTTTTATTGAAAACTTAATCACAAATTGTAGAGGAGATACATATTAATAATGTGCTTATAACATATCCCTCGTGATCGGATAAATGATTAGTGGTGAAAAAAACTTTAAAATCGCTATTAAACTAACCAGCATGAACGTTATCTTCATGATCAACATGTCAGCTGAATTTAAAAGTAACAAATATTTGTCTTGGTTATAGCAGTGAAGAGCTCTGCTTGATTAGTATAAATCAATAAAAAGTAAACAAGATTCTTTTATTGAATCAGTTTCTTTTTTATCCATTTGCTCTAAGGCCACTGAAAGGATAAGAAAGGAGTAAGGACGGCATCGCTGAAAGATACTTGTTAATAAGAACTTTTGACGATTAAGATTATAATCACCAGAAAAGCAATACGAGGGGAGATCATTCCATTGAGTAGCAATGTTAGGAAAGAAACGTATGGCATAAATGGAAGGACTGTACTTAACTTCGATAGAAAATGAGGGAAGATTTCGTTAAAAATCTTCTAACACATTAGNTAAAAAGTAAACGGGATTCTTTTATTAAATCAGTTTCTTTTTTATCCATTTGCTCTAAGGCCACTGAAAAGATAAGAAAGGAGTAAGGACGGCATCGCTGAAAGATACTTGTTAATAAGAACTTTTGACGATTAAGATTATAATCACCAGAAAAGCAATACGAGGGGAGATCATTCCATTGAGTAGCAATGTTAGGAAAGAAACGTATGGCATAAATGGAAGGACTGCACTTAACTTCGATAGAAAATGAGGGAAGATTTCGTTAAAAATCTTCTAACACATTAGACAGTCTTCTAGGGTGGTACAAAGGGCCATGGGAGGCTCTTGTAGAAAAGGAAGAGGGATAACACAGCCTCAAGATGTAAAAGTGTTTTAAGGATTCCATGAGACCCAACGCTAGTTAGGTTGGAACCCAACGTTGGGTTTGCCCCAGAAGATTCAGATAAGATGAGCAGCTTTAGCTCCTGGATCTTGATAGAAAAAATTAAAATAGGATTAAATCATTTTTTCAAATAATCATAGACACTTTTGAACCTTTCCAACTTTTAGAAATGTTAAATTTTAAAAATGATATTTCTACCCTTTCATCAATAGATTTTTGCTGAAGCAAGAAAACGAATAGCTTCTAAAACCTAAGGGTAAACAGATAAAATTGACAATATCTAAAGAAAGAGGTTTCTAAAGTCAACTGTTCTAGAGAGCATTCTTTACAATAGTACAACTATAATAGTATTACATACTCTATTTGTAATTAAAGTATAAAAAAGGGCGTGAAAAACCTTTTGATCTAGTTATTGTATATTCCTGTTACAGTTGTTGAAACAGCGAAAGAGAATTTGTGTTTTAATAACATTTGGGATTTCCTTGAAAATAAGCTTAAACGTTACCCTTATTTTCAAAAACATGTCACATATGAATGTAAATATTTTATATTTATATTTATATATACATTTAAATTATATATATTATACATATTAATATATTATATAGATAAACATATCATATATATATATATCTATATATATTATATACTCAATCTGCAGACAGTACTCTTTCGCCCTTTGTGGGCTCGTCAGTGCAGCACAGAGCTTCTGAGACATAACTCTCTGACCGTGTTATAGGTGTTATAGGGTTTATAATTTGAATATTGCCCCACCTAATTTGTTTCTTCATAAAATATAAAGCTTGCATTCTTAGTCAATTAATAGTTATAATTCCCCCATATATCATTCTTCTGCTACAGTGCCATTTCCACAACAGGATTTGAAGGATGTATCAAAGACATTTCCTATATTAGGAATAACACACCAACAGCAATTATGGATCACAAATCATATGAAAGAAATTGTGATTCCCTCGTAAGTGCTTTCTTCTACTTAAAGTTGTTGTCCTTAACTGTTAACTTAACTGGCAAATATAGTTATACCATCCAGGTACAGCTATGCAGACGATTGATTACAAGAATGACAAAGTAGAACCTCATTAATCATTGCCTGTTCTATTTCGGTGTAAGTGAAATGAAATTAAGGTTTATATAACGACGTAATTATATTTTAGCTATTTTGCATGTAATTTTTGGTGTTCAATTTAACAATAAATATACACATAGAAAATTAATCAATCACAATGTGGAAAATCACTTTTTGCGTCAAGCTACTCTTTTTCAGTGTGATATTTGACAGTATCTCAAATGGAGGAAAGAGTCAGCTCTACCTTTTACCTGATTACTTGCCCCATCAAAAATATGCTTTAGTCAAGAACGCTCTGGGCAAAAAGACCCCCTCAGATTCTGATTATTTATTGATGAATGTAAACAATATACTTGAGTCAAATGTAAGTAAAATAAGCTTTTCAAACATACAAGATTGAAATGAATTGAACTTTGGTTATTGAATTTTCTAGTTAAAAAAAAGGGCCATTGTGATATCGAAACCTTTCTTGCAGATCTAAATGCCTATTTACATGATCCTGGTCTTGCAATGGCCGAGGATCAGTTGAGATGGATTTTTCTACAATTAATAACTGTTAATGGGTAAAGAATATTACTGCTTGAGATAATCATACAAAAAATCGTCTAGCCAGCCATTCTTTTTCTCTGTTGTACTTTTAAAAATTAAAAGAGCCTACCTAATAGTCGTTTTTTAATCTAAGCAGAGTAAACCTGCATTTTTTTTTTATCATTAAGTAATTTGGTGGTTATCTTGTAAATGTTTAACCAAAACAGACCCAAGAAACTCATACGTCTTCAGGTTGCTCTCTTCCCTCTCTGTCGTATTTCTCTTGTTTTTTCTCATTTCTTTTCCTGCAGTTATTTTTGTCACTTCATGTTTTAAATCATTTTTTAATTTTTACTGTTACTTTCAGCAACAATGCAGTAAAAATCCCACGGCCTTTCTTTGAAGGGCAAAGCCTGGAAACCGGCCAAGCTTTGCCAGCCATGCCTNATCCAAAATAGTTAAAAAATAAGACTAAACAGAAACAAAAAAGAACGAAACAAACAAGCGGGACGGTAATCTAGAGAAACGGTGGCAGGGGTAGCATAATACAGATCATGAAGACCTTATTTTCATTATGGCCCCTTGAGTAATTGTTGGTGGATACATCTTTTTTCTGATTTTTTTTGTCTCAAAAAGAGGCGATCATTATGCACCCTGAATCACTACAAAAATTAAGTTCTCCCCCTCTGCACCAAAACGGAATAAGGTGTTATAGGGTTTATAATTTGAATATTGCCCCACCTAATTTGTTTCCTCATAAAATATAAAGCTTGCATTCTTAGTCAATTAATAGTTATAATTCCCCCATATATCATTCTTCTGCTACAGTGCCATTTCCACAACAGGATTTGAAGGATGTATCAAAGACATTTCCTATATTAGGAATAACACACCAACAGCAATTATGGATCACAAATCATATGAAAGAAATTGTGATTCCCTCGTAAGTGCTTTCTTCTACTTAAAGTTGTTGTCCTTAACTGTTAACTTAACTGGCAAATATAGCTCTGTGGAAGCTTTGCCACAAAGCAATATAGTTATACCATCCAGGTACAGCTATGCAGACGATTGATTACAAGAATGACAAAGTAGAACCTCATCAATCATTGCCTGTTCTATTTCGGTGTAAGTGAAATGAAATTAAGGTTTATATAACGACGTAATTATATTTTAGCTATTTTGCATGTAATTTTTGGTGTTCAATTTAACAATAAATATACACATAGAAAAGTAATCAATCACAATGTGGAAAATCACTTTTTGCGTCAAGCTACTCTTTTTCAGTGTGATATTTGACAGTATCTCAAATGGAGGAAATAGTCAGCTCTACCTTTTACCTGATTACTTGCCCCATCAAAAATATGCTTTAATCAAGAACGCTCTGGGCAAAAAGACCCCCTCAGATTCTGATTATTTATTGATGAATGTAAACAATATACTTGAGTCAAATGTAAGTAAAATAAGCTTTTCAAACATACAAGATTGAAATGAATTGAACTTTGGTTATTGAATTTTCTAATTAAAAAAAAGGGCCATTGTGATATCGAAACCTTTCTTGCAGATCTGAATGCCTATTTACATGATCCTGGTCTTGCAATGGCCGAGGATCAGTTGAGATGGATTTTTCTACAATTAATAACTGTTAATGGATAAAGAATATTACTGCTTGAGATAATCATACAAAAAATCGTCTAGCCAACCATTCTTTTTCTCTGTTGTACTTTTAAAAATTAAAAGAGCCTGCCTAATAGTCGTTTTTTAATCTAAGCAGAGTGAACCTGCATTTTTTTTTATCATTAAGTAATTTGGTGGTTATCTTGTAAATTTTTAACCAAAACAGACCCAAGAAACTCATACGTCTTCAGGTTGCTCTCTTCCCTCTCTGTCGTATTTCTCTTGTTTTTTCTCATTTCTTTTCCTGCAGTTATTTTTGTCACTTCATGTTTTAAATCATTTTTTAATTTTTACTTTTACTTTCAGCAACAATGTAGTAAAAATCCCACGGCTTTTCTTTGAAGGGCAAAGCCTGGAAACCGGCCAAGCTTTGCTAGCCATGCCTCTCTACTTGTATCCTNTTATCCTTTTTATTCTCAGAATCTTTCAAGAGAAACCATCTCAAATCTTGATTTGTAACATACGTTGAAGGAATGTCAAATCCCGTTTACATCCTGTCTTCACCAGCTCAAGTAACAAACCTTTTCTTAAA
>RDPX01000015.1:969370-989370 GCA_003991215.1 Morbakka virulenta
ATAGTCGTTTTTTAATCTAAGCAGAGTAAACCTGCATTTTTTTTTTATCATTAAGTAATTTGGTGGTTATCTTGTAAATGTTTAACCAAAACAGACCCAAGAAACTCATACGTCTTCAGGTTGCTCTCTTCCCTCTCTGTCGTATTTCTCTTGTTTTTTCTCATTTCTTTTCCTGCAGTTATTTTTGTCACTTCATGTTTTAAATCATTTTTTAATTTTTACTGTTACTTTCAGCAACAATGCAGTAAAAATCCCACGGCCTTTCTTTGAAGGGCAAAGCCTGGAAACCGGCCAAGCTTTGCCAGCCATGCCTCTCTACTTGTATCCTTTTTATTCTCAGAATCTTTCAAGAGAAACCATCTCAAATCTTGATTTGTAACATACGTTGAAGGAATGTCAAATCCCGTTTACATCCTGTCTTCACCAGCTCAAGTAACAAACCTTTTCTTAAAATGTATATTGCTAAACAATCAAACTTTCACTTTGGATTTAGTAGAAGCAGAAAGTTATCTTGGAAATCATTGGAAAGGAAGTGCCTTTCCCTAGTGCCATCCTCTATCAACAACAATGCTGCAATTGTATGTAAATGTACATGTTGCTCCTTTTGATAACTGTGTAAAGTATGCAACATAAGTCATAAGTTTTAAATAAAATAGATGAACCCAGAAAAGCAGATATTGACTTTGGCTTTCAATTCTGCAGTCCAAATTTGTTATTCATGACAATATGCTCTTCCCATACTTTTCAAAAATTTTCTTTAGGATCATTAGATGTAAAAACTCATCGAGATTTATATCGTAATGCAGCATTAGCTCAACTTAGCTTATAGGGTAATACTACAGGAAACAAAGATCCAAAGTTATAATTATATTTTTTCTTGAATTTGTTCTTCTCAATACGATATTAGTTACAATGTATCCATATTTGATTTTGGCTAATTCTCTTTTCTTCCTTTAACAAAGGTTGCAAATGGAGCAGTATTTAAAACACCTAATGCTTATGCCGTTGCACCCTCTTGCACTCTAGAAAAGGGAAAAAGTATTGGGCTTTCTTTTCAAACATATGAATCGAGAGCCATATTATTTCATAGTGAAGGAGGACCTCAAATGGTAAGTGACAAACGATAAAAATCTTCCTTTTAACACTTCTGAGTATTGAAATAATCCGAAAGTCCCAATTAAAGTAAAATTCGTAGGATAGGACTCAAAATGATACGCAAAGTAGGCACAAATCAATGAAGACACTTACTGAAAAGGGATCTAAAATCAAACTGAAGCTAACGTGAATAGCAGACTCCAGATCATTGATTTTATTCCAAACAATTAGGGTTATCACTATGATTTCACTTTTTTTCTGTTTCATAATTCAGTTCTTTCGCCTTGCAATTTCATGCTTTTAGATGCTGAATTGTATTAAAATTATTCCTAAATAAAGTGCAGGCAATACTGCTGTAAGCAGTTTCTACTCGATCTCTTTAATTGACTGCCTACAGTCACCTTTGCACAATTTTTATTTTCTACTTTTATTTATATTTCCCTTGGTTTTTGGTTAAACTGGCTCTATTTTATTAGTTCCTGTCCCATAATTGTCTGGGTTTAAGTAAAATGCTTCTTGCTACTAAATCTCAGAGAGAAATATTTAAAAATATGCGGAGACCTAAGCTTTTGCCAATATTTACAGCTACAGCATTTGACATAACTTTGTTGGTTATTTTTCAGTAATTTGTTAATTTAGAGGACGTTGGGTCTCTTTCTGCGCTAAATGCTCTTTAGAATCATGGCCAATGAAGGAATGCCGGAGGGGAAAGTACTGAAAGTTGCTTGACAGTGGCTGAATGCCGCAATTAAATAGGATCACTTTGAAAAAATGTCAACAGGAAGGCCTATTCTGGGGCTCTTTAGAATTGGTGACTTATAATTTAACGAGCAATAGATAGCATTTGAAATTCGAATATCTAGCTATTCATTTAACATCATAATTCCATCCAAATAAGAGCATTTCCTATAACTTTTGATATTCTTTGTTTCTTTGTATAATGTAATAGATCTTTTCTTCAACAGGATTTAGCACTGACCATCCTGCTGATTGATGGAGCTGTCACCGTTAACCTAAAGTCAGGCTCTGAGCTGTTAGGTATTACATCTGATGACAGTAGCTACAATAATGGACAATGGCATGATGTACGTCTAGACATTGAGAGCCGAGAGTAAGTTAAAACTTACCATTTAGCTGTTTTATGTCTCTTTGTGATATTGTCTATGATTTTGCGCACCTGTCAACTTCCATGAAAAACTTTGATATTTGGAACCTGTGTGTGTTCATTTGTTGATGCAGGCAAGTGCTAATTATTGAGCTTTAAACCAAAATGGATTTAATTTTTATTGCAATATACATTGATATACATATTGTATAGAAAAGGACAAGAGGAAAATATGTGTGGACCAAACTGAGTTCAAACCATTGACCATTCCTTTCATATTAATGGTCATAGACATTGCTTCAAACCTAATTCATTGCACATATATTTTTCATTTGTTTTCCGCTTTATTTCCAAATTCTCTCATTAAATACTATTTCCACTTATTCAGATACAAGTTCTGTACATATATGGATATATATGTGTTTATTCAATAATTATACCTGCTTTTTTTATCAATCTTCCACGCTGGTCTATGTATATACAAATACCTTAATGGTACTAATTTTTGAGGGTATTTTATTTCGCGGGTATTAATTTTCTCGAATCGTATTTTGAAGAATATTCCAAGGGTACTAATTACTCGAATTCGGTAATATCTGCGAAAATTTGTACCCGCAAAAATTATTACCATTTAAGCATTTCATTTACCATTAACATTTCAGAATCCGAGAGAGGGAGCACAACTTGCATAAATGTGTAGGGGAACAGTTCTTTAATTATTGGATCAACCTATTTGGAGGGAAATGCTTTGTGAAATGAGCAATTTGCAGAGTAAATTTATTAGACTGGCTTTGCGAAGACAAGTACTAAACATTTAAATTGGAAGGTTTGTTTTTGCGACGTCTATTGATTATTCTAATTTTTCGGCGGTGTTCTAACAATCCAATCGTCATTAATTAGATGATTAATCGGACTGAGTAAAAAAAATGGAATCCATATTAATTTACTCATTTAACCTTTGTGAAATTTTAATCCCTTGTGAAGAAAAGTTTGAAAGTTTTCTTGCACAGTAAACTCAACTTCCTTTTTCATGATGGCAGTTGGATGGATCAGTTATGTACAAAACTAAAAATAACCCAAAATGTCACTTCTCTAGCTTTGACAGAGCATTGATACCAATTTCGAGAGATGCTCCAGTGCTCTGAATTTCCAAGTTGTCATAACGTTTAGTTATCCCTAACATCTTATAAAATAAAAGATGAAAGCTGCGATGAATATCTTTCTAAACATAAAAATGTTTGCTTTAGCAGATGATGTAATGCTATTCTATCCAGAAATGAGTTGGGGCACATAAATCCATTTTGTGTCGAAGCTCTTTCCCATCCCCTAACTCTGGTTTATTTTCTGGTATCATGATTTATTTTTTTCTTGGTATTTCTAAGGAAAAAAGCGATGGATATCTTCAAATATTGGAATAAACAGAGTTTTCAACTAAAATAGATAAATTCATTAGGAATTTTTGTAGCCTCAAATTCCTCTTCAATAATCTGGCAGCTGTAGTTTTTAAAAGTTTCATTTAACCTCCCTCCCTCCCTCCCCACACACATATACACACACACCATGCAAAGATGTGTTTTTTTATGAAACCTATTTTACTTGTCAGTTTACTCTTAGAGAGAAACAGAACAACTTCTCATTTTAAATGAAAGTTTGACTATAAAGGGGACAAAAGAAAATGCAACTAGGGTCAGTAGTCATATTTAACCCCAGTTGTATTATATTACCTGAATAGTTTGTTTTATTTTAGTTTAAGAGGTTTTTGTAATTAGTTATTACAATTATCTTATGAAATAAATCCCTGTGGTAGGGATATTGATTGGTAAAATTTTCATGAAAGGCTTTTTCACTCAACCGAGCGTTTTCTGGCAGGAACTCAACAAAACATCAATTGTTAAAATGGATGACAGCCATAATATTTGAATATTTATTTGTAGAATTGTAATGGTTGTTGACGATCAAAGAAAATCAGGGTCAACGGCTGCCTTCGAAACGAAAAAAATTGAAGGCGTTGCTTATTTGGGAGGAACGCCAACAGGGTTAAATTACACACTGCCATTTGGAGGTGTACATGGAAATATCAAACTTGCATATTGTGGATCAGAGTAAGTTGTACACTGTGTTAATATAACTTTTGAATTTTCCTATAAGAATCATTTTTCTCATTATTAAAGTCATTATCATCACTATTTCCAACATTTTCCTATCACTAAAGTTATATTTATAACAATGTTTTTTTATGACATTTACTAATGTTGCCATTGATCAACACAAGAACTAAAAATAGAAATTATTGGATGTTAAAACCAGTAAATGTACATATTAATGTGCATTCAATCATTGCAAAACCCGTTTCTTTTAATAAGTCGTGAACTGGTTGCTCGAGAAATCGACTGATTGTTTTGGATTGTTTTCTCACCCTCAGTATAATTTATCAATTGGATTTTTCAGGGGGATTTTTTAGAGAACGGGGGACATTCCCATTTCCCAAGACTTTTTTAACACCTTAAATTGCCTCCTACTTTCTGAAAATTTTTTTATTATTATTATTGATCACTTTTTTCCCCTAACCCCTGTCTCATATGATGCATTGCTGATTTTTCTCTTTTTACTTTTCTTTACTGAGCTGTTTTTGTGAGACACTATTTGCAAGGCTTTCATCATCATCAAACGGAAAGATCATCTCAAGATCTGGCGTGGCACTCCACAAAAATTTCGCCAACCAGACCGACTTTGCGCCATTCGATATAGTTCTGGAATAGATTTCCCATCAAATAGCTGAGAGATGTTATCACTATAGCGTGTCTTAGGCCTACCTCGTGCTCCCTTACCAAATACAGAGCCTAATAACAGATCCCTGTCAACATTGTCATGACGGCAAATATGACCAAAGAAAGATAGGTTTTGCTTGGTGATCAAAAGTATAAGACGTGTCTTACAGTCAATCTTCTGGATGAGCCACTGCAAAACCTTACGTAATATATTTGCCGGCAGATGAATGATATACATGATCAATATGTATGTGTTAACAAAATATACAGCTTCGCTACACAGGCAGCACAAGATTGTCTTTTCAAAGTTAAAAAAAAGAAGTGTAAGTGCTGCTTTTAATTCATAAAAGCATGGTCAAAGTCGTTGGAAAATATACAGGTAAAAAGTTTGGAATTTCAGATTGATTTATAACAATAAACAAATATAGGTTATTACAAAAACTCCACTCGACTGAAAGTTTGCCTCAAGCATTTTTATGCTAGCCCTCACGTTAAGGTTATTTTCAGTCAGCAATGTCATAAGTTCAATAAATTTCTCTTTTTAAACAGTTATGCTTCTCTTTTAAATAACATTTACCATCTCTGTTATTGTTAATTCGCACCGTTATTTCCATTTCTTCTAGATCATTCGATTTTAATAAAGTCTCAATGCGGAATGCGACGTCAACCATGAATAAGTTTCCTCCTCCACCCAATCAAAATTCACTTCCAACAACTAAGACCAAAATAAGTACAACGCAAACTCCAATTTCTTCAACCGCAAGTAGACTAAGCAAGGATCCTCCCATATTAACTTCAGGTCTATCAACAACAGCTACGTCTACCAAACTATCAACAACAGGAGCACCAAACACGACACAGAATACAAGCACACCTTCTCCTACAGGGTGTTTAGCATTACACAAAGATATGTGGTATGGATTTGGAAACCAACCTAAAAGTTTTATACAGGTTAATGTAAGCAGTAGCGTATGGGCGAAAACGTAAGTACAGCATTATCAACTAAATACTTACATTAAAAGGTAAAATATGTAACAAAAACAAACAAAATGCCATTGTGTGGACGTATTAATTTCAATGAAAGTTAAACATGAACACAAAAAACGTTAGCAAAAAGGCACATGCACATCGCCTTATGGTCTATTTGCTACGATTAGATAAAGAACCCATACCCTTTCTTATTTGATCCTTGCGTTTTGTGAGCTTCCCTGCATGCTTGGATACTGACTCTGAGGCATCCTAAAATGGTACTCCCCATTGCAGTGGCGGAATGGATCCATAAGCTCCGCTGTTCACGTTGCTTATCGTGATTTCTATCCGTCTTCGTTCCTCTTCCCCCTTTTCGGGTCGACGCATACACACACACACACATATATATATATATATATATATATATATATATATGCCTGTATATACATGCACCTATACACCATGTTTTGAAATGGGACCTGGCTGCTTGGTTCCTGTTTCTCCAGTTAACGAAAATATTTCCTCAGTTTATATTTTCCTATAACTTACAGGATTATTACAATTCATTAAACAAAAACTGCAACTACTGACCAAAGACAAAAATCTCTATGTGACGTCTATGATGCAATCAAACTCTCTTTTCGTACCGTGCAAGAATCTGCATACTTCATTGTGTCTTGACATGACGGTATGTGAAAATATAAGGCAACTTATGATGCTTTACAGCCTGATATATCTGTAAGGAAAGATTACTTCTCCATTTGATAACGTGCAAATTCACCTCTTCCGTTTTAAAAAACATGCTTTATTTCTGCTAGATTATTGCTTTTAAGCCTTATGCAAACCTTTGTCCACAATAAGATGCCAAAACGTTAAGAATAGCATATATATTTGCAAGTCAACATCTGAGAATAGTTTTCAAAAATGGAGACAGTGAGTGTAATACCTGTAGCCTCCATCATAATCAGATTCCTGAGAGTTTTACTGGCTGATATCTTGGCTTTGGAAAAGTCAGTTAAATGTCAGGCTGTCCAGTCGGACAGAAAAGTCCAAATAATACCATTGTTAGACACCATAAAAGCAAATTTCCGTTGATGATTCATTGACGGTGTTAGAGTAGAACATTTTACTGACCAATCCAACCTCTGCTGGTCAGCGAGGCTTTTACTTGTGCAGAGGATTTAATCAAATTCCCCGCATAACAAACATTTGCACAGTCACTTTTAGTAATGATACCAAATGATGCTAAGTAATATAACTACCCTGTTGGAAAATTAAACATGAACATCTGTGACGTGAGAAGCTAAAAATTAAAGGAGCTCTTCGTTTCCATCCTTTTAACTTATTTGTCTTTATCACTGAAATTACTAGGTTTTTTCTTTTTTAATCTATGATCTTATAATTTCGAAAAAAATATGATAAATTTTTTATTAATTTCGGCCACGTATTAATAATTATAAGAAAACCACGTTTATTTTATTTCATTTTCATAAGAAATATTTAAGCAATAATTTTACGGAATCTACCTATCATCAGTACTGATATCTCAGTGAATACACATTATCAAAATAAAAACATATAAACAGGATAATTTGTCACGGAGATATTATTATACACAATTAAAAGTTAAAGATTAATTGCTCAAATGACACCATGTCTAGGCAACTGCAATAGGTTAGAGTCTTATTTGTTCATTCAGAGATCGACCTTTTCGAGAGCTATAAACAAAGCTTCTAAATTTTTCGATCTCTTTTGTTTGTTGGGAGTTGAAGGTATGATTTTCCAATGGAATATGTGGTTGGATTTTTCAAAAGGTGTTTTGCTGGCGCGGATTTCATATTCGTTGGGGGTGTTCTTCCCATCGTAACTGTACGTTTCTCTTTGCTTCACCCATATACCTGACACCACATACACATGTACCTTCACATGTCGTGCAACTGAGAAAGATGTTCTCATCTTAGAAACAGTCTCTTAACCTTCTGTTAACCATTTTGCTGATGCACGGAATAGCAATAAATGTTATTTTATCCTTGGACTTAGTTTGAAACTGAGGGATGAGACTATTTATATATTTTTCCAAATAATCTGCATTACTTAACTTTTGTCAATATTTCTTAAGAAAAATTTGATCCTGGAAAGCTTTTACCAAAATATTTCTTATAAAAATGAAGTGAAATAAAAGTGGCTTTATTCTAAGAAATATAGGCAATTGTTTTCTGGTTATATTTACAAAGAAAGATTTTAACATTATTTGGATACGTATGACTTTTGGAACTCTACATTGATTAATCAAAGTAGCTTGCATTTATATGAATGTTAAAAAGTGTTGTTTTGTCGTTTTTAACTCGGGAGCGATTGAGTGAAAATGTGTGCCAGTGAGTGAATCATTTTCATGTCATAGACCTCTCACAAAAACTGACTTCTATTCGTATATTCTTTTACCCTGTACATCCACAAGTTAATAAGTGAATTCTCGATCGGCGAAAGCGGTCAAACTTTACACCTAACAAACTTTTATCAACTTCGTTACAACAGTTTTATAACTTACAAGGCTTAAGGGGCTTTTTAAAAGGAGCTATCATCCATTCAACCCAAATGAAATTCATCTTCTATTTTATGGATCTTTCATGAAAATATATTGCAAAACTAAATAATTAAATGCAAGTATTCACTGTAACTAAACAGTTCTTTCTTTAAGTAGTGGTTTATAATAATGTAAGCATCATAATGTCATTTGGGGTTAAAAAACCTTAGTTCAGTCTATGCCTGGTCTCTCTTATCTTTTTTATTATCCTGTTTTCAGTTTACAATATGGTACTACTTTACCTCTTTTCATTAGATAATTCAAAACTTGCAATACGATATCTAGGTATTGTTACTGTAATTTTTGCATTTTCACCAGTAGTTTCATGCTGTCGCTATTGACTTGATTAGACAAGTCAAATCGGATCATTGGGTTTTACTCTTTTCTTTCAGAAAAATTGAATGATTAAGGGTTAAAGAGCCCCTGCCCTACTTTTTGTTGCTGTTTATACAACCCTAGAAGTAATTTTTACTTACACAAAATGCTCGATTATGTTAATGCTTCTGCTAATAATATTCTTGCGTACTGAAAACGCAAAAAAATATTATTGTGCGTCTGTCGTTTCTAACCTGATTGGAAAGAAAAATGTGGCTGCCTATACAGCCAATTTGGAGGTATTTCAGTGTAATTCCACAAAAGGGAACTTACCAGTGCAGAAAACACATTGCATATTGATTGTCCTTTCGTCATTTGCAACGTTAAATCAGGTTTGGTCAAATTCATGACGCTGCAAGTGATGTAAAGCTTATCAAGAAAACTCTGAGAACCATACCTGCTGTAACTTACAGGGGAATTGCCCAACTTCCAAAAATCAAAGAAATAGTTTCTCTGGGGCAGGACTTAATATTGTATTACAGACGTCATTTTTCTCGATGTTATTTTTGTCATCTGTTCTGTCCCCGACTTCTTTAGCTGTTGTGCAAAGCTGGTGAATAAAGGCATAAAAGCAACAGAATTTGTAAAATAAATAAGAATGATATCGGAGAATCAAGAAGAACATACCTATTTTTTCCCGTGTGTCCTATTTCAGCAATGAAAAATTATATCTGATGAAAAAGGTTAAGTTTTGTCATGTTAATATGTTTTTGTGCATTTGTATATAATGAACAGAGATAAGGTCATACAAGAACTTCAACCAATAACACAAATGGTTTGCTACTACCTTTTTGTTCAAATTAAATACAATTTGCGTCAATACAGGATAAATCCAGGATTTCATTTCTGACTGTTTTGACCTACTTCTTTTTTTTCCTCCATAGTTCCCAAGTTAATATGACCTTTTCGACAATTTCTGATGACGGCATAATTTTTTCGAGCAAAACTAATACAAAAAGTGATTATGAATATCTTTACCTCGAAGATGGAAAAGTTGTTTATCACTTTAATACTGGAAGTAACCCATTTTACCTCAGATCGACAGCTCGTTACAATGATGGAAAATTTTACCAGGTACCGATTTGCATTTTTGTTTTTTAACGTTTGGTTTTCTGTTCTCTTCTTTCTTTTTTAAATGGTTAAGAACCATTGAAAAAAAAATCGCCAGCAATACTTGACCACTTTTACTTACTATCACTTTTCGGATTTCGATGAAGAAAATCAATATTTGGTGAGAAAGCATCTGTCTAAATAAACAGGGGCAGTGAAGATAGTCCATTGTTCGATATACCAGAATCACTTGGCTCCTTTCACAAATTTGGTTGTGTTTTTAAATACATCACTGTGACAAAGTTCGAACTTGGTAATCACAACAAGTTTCAGATTTGTTGAAACCGAATTTTACTACAGTGAGTCTAATTCAAATTTTTAGTTCTTACAACCATCTAATATTTTGTATGCAAGTTCTAACAAATGGTGGCTTTTGAGTAACGAAGTTTAACTTTAAAGGGATACTTTTTTAATCCAATAAATTCTGTTTCTCCCAAATCTTGCCAATGCTCGGCATAAGTCCGAGAAAAAGGAAATGGGTTCCAAAATACCTAAAAAAAACAGGAATGCAGTGTTAATGCTCCTATGGCGAGACTTGATAAAAGGTTAGTTATTAAAAGAGTCTCCTATACCTTTATAAGCAGGAAGGTGGTGAACAAAACTGAAATTTTGAACATCATCTTAAAATACACGCCAGAAAAAGACTGCGGCAAAGACGGCAAATCATCATCAAATACGCCTTTTGCAGTTTGTCGACATTGTGTTAAAATCCAATTTGTATTGGATTTTATTTAGACATTCCTCCTAGGAGTTTTGGCGCGTCACCGACCAAGTCCATTCATACTTACCTGACAAGGAATGAAAGTGTTCCTGCGGCCATCTTTTTTCCATTCAAACGGCAAATAGAACATCAAAAAATTACTGGAAGACTTTGTCCGACGCTTTATTGAGGTAAAAGGCCAAAAACTCTCCATGAGTACACAATATATTTATTGTAATTATCAGGATAGGATTATGCCATCTTTAAAGTAATTTCTTTTGAGATTACAAGCGAGTTTAAATGGCTCTTTTGTGTCCTTTTGTGCAAAGCATGTTTTTATTCCCTAAACGGCCTGGTTTTCTAAAAGCCTGAGCTTCTTTTAGGTTTCATGAAGAAAATATAAAAGATATCACATATTCTTTTACTGAGAAAATTGTTTTTGAGTGTATCAGCTATTTCCTATAGACAATTGTTTTTTTCCTATATGTTTCTCCAATGTAAACAGACTTATTACAATTAAAGTATTCAGCTGACTATTATGTACCAGCATGGATGTTTTTATGAAATAAAGAAGCGCCATTCTGCTTCAGTCTGCCTGACGTTTGTTGATAAAATTTTATTTTACCAAGAGATATATTAATTTTTTTCTTACTAACCTAACGATCTTTCTCTTTATTTTTTTTTTTTTTCAAGGTCTATTTCAAGCGATTGCTCACCAAGGGAATCCTTATTGTAGGAAAAGAATACCTGGAGGGTAAAAGTTCCCCAAGTAGCACCCAAGTGAATAATTACGTCAAAATATTTTTGGGAGGAAAAAGTGAGGAAATTAAAACTCCAGATATCCCTGTAAGATTTTTAATTAACTATTTTTTTGGAAAAACTATTCTCAGTTAATAAGTCAATATCTATTTTTTACTGTTCAATCTCCACAAAAGATTTTAGTGGGCAAATCTAGAGGAAAAAGCCTGTGACATAATTAACCTATTTAATTTTGTCGGTCAAAACTCACTAGTCAATTTACACTTACAATAACATATCAATAAAATGGTGCCAGGTGGTATCTGGCTGTTTAACATGTTTTCCATGAAAAACACATTTGCTACTTGGAACGGAAGCAAAAGAACATATGCCAAATTATTTTATCAATGTTTGGTTGCCTATTTGTTGAACGTATTTAGCCTTGTAATTAGAAGAGAAATTTGTAGTACAACTGAATACGTCGTAAAATCATGCTATACTTCTTTCTTAGTTCCTTACTTACTTAAGATTTTTAAGTTTAAAATATAAATTAGATATGCGCAGTTTGAAATTTTTTACACTGTTGACTAGAATTGAGTGAATGTCCACACAAATCGAATTGTTTAGGTATCGAAATGACTATAGGAGCTTCAGTTATTTTATCTAATAGGTTTTATTATATTTTATTTTGTTTCCAATTGTTTAATTTTTGTATATCTTGTTTTCTTGATGGAAACCGACTATTTTCTATTTGTAAGTGCTAGGAAGAAATAAATTATATCAAAGCTAACTTTCTTACTTAATTACTTACCTTACTTACTTACTTACTTACTTACTTACTTACTTACGTACTTACTTGCTTGCTTACACCTCCAAGGCGATGGAAGCCCTTTAGTAACAGAATCCATCCAATACAAACGAGGTATTTTCCAAGGAGATAGCCTTTCCGTACTGCTATATATTTTAGCAGTTAACCCACTGTCGTTCTTACTAAACCAACACAGAGGATATCAAATTGGCAATAATGGAAACCGGGACACAAATATCACCCACCTGTTTTTCATCCAGTCAAAGTGTGCATATATTATCATCGAGAAAGGAAAACTTGCCACACCAGGAGAACCAATTGTCATCAATGGTGTCACCATCCAACCATTAAAAGTGAACTATTCGTACAAATACCTAGGACAGGATGAAAACGTCGGATATGCCTGCCCAATAAATAAAGACAGAGTCATCAATGAATACAAAAAGCGAATGAAAAAGATCTGGACGAGTAAATTGTCTGCTTACCACAAGCACATTGTACATAACGCCTTCGCAGTGCCAGTCCTGATACCAACGTTTGGCATACTAGAATGGACTATTGAAGAGATCGACAACATTGATATCAAAACAAGAAAGATACTGAATATGACGAACAATTTCCATCGTAACTACGATATTGACCGTCTCTATGTTCAGAGGAAGAAAGGAGGAAGGGGGTTAAAATCAATAAGAATTGGTTTCGCAAGCAGAATGTTGACAGCAAGACAGCAAGACAGCATTTGAGGCAGAATAGAAACGATAATAAATACATTGTTAAAATGATACAACACGAGGAGAAAAAACTGGTGCGAGTTGGAAAGGAACTACTGGAGAGTATGGAGATTAATGATGTTGCTGACCAAAAACCCAGTAACGTAGGAAAACTCTTCACGCCAAATGCTGAGAAAGAAAACAGGAATTATTTTTTGCTAAACCCCTTCACGGCTACACCGCAAAAACAGTTGCCGGAATAAATGAAATCGATGTCAAAAGCACCAGGGAGTGGCTCACCAACAAATATATCAACTCTCACTCTGACGCGTACGCCTGTGCTATCGAGGAACAGGAAATTGGCACAAAAGACATCATCTAAAGACGAGAACAATGCCAAAATCAAAATCCACCCGGTGGCAACAAATGCCGCCTATGTAAACAACAAGTGGAGGATATCGCTTACGTAATAAGAAGCTGCTCCAGAATGTCGTCCAGATACTACTTACCACTACGCCACGACATTGTAGCAAAGCATGTGTATGAAAAACTGCGTAATAAACATAACCTTGAGGCAAAAGTAACGTATGGCGATCAGTTTATTGAGAGGGATGGGCAACATGAATATTGGTGGAACGTCCCTGTACGAACACCTAGCAAAGTCCAACACAACCGCCCAGACTTAATTGTCTGGAACTCATCTGACAAAACGTGCCAAGTCGTCAAATTCAGTTGCCCAGCTGACGTTAACGTTGCAAGAAAAATCAACGAGAAAGAAAACGCATATGGACCTTTACTACGAATGCTACAGTTCATGTATACGAAATACAAGTTTTCATTCGTGCCAGTGATAACAGGAGCACTGAGAACTGTTCCAAGAAATTTGAAAATGAGTTTGTCTATTATGGGATTTAATGAAATAGAATATAGAGACATTGTGTCTAGACTTCAGCAAGAAAGTATTTTAGGCACGTTAAAAATTGTCAAAACATTTATGAATTTCAAGAAATAGAATTATTTTTAAATTTTATTTTCTGCGTTACTGATTGTAATATCCTATTTTTTAGAATCTTTGCCCTTTTAATAAGGGCCGGATTTTGATTGTAATATTCATTTTAACTAATTTGAAAAGAAAAAAGAGAACCCTCTTACTTTCTGTTAAGATTTACAAAACGTTCCTTTAGTTCTAAATAACAAATTTTATATAAGTTGAAGTCAGAGGTAACCTGAAATGCATCATGTTGTAGGCCAGTCAATATTTTCTCGTAACTCGCGAATCGTAAATTCGTTACTTGTAACTCTCAAAGCGTGCAAAGCCTTTGATCCCAATGCAGTTTTAATCGGTAATCAGCTTTCTTCTAATAAAGTATATTTTATGTAGGAGTAATTTTGTCTGAATTTATATTTTTGAATTGAAAATGAAATATAAATTTAAAGCTTACTTAAGTTTCAAAATGTAAATTATATTTTCGCAGTTTTATATATTTGACACTATTGGCAAGAATTAGTAATTATCTACACCAATTGAATTGCTTAAGTCACGACATGACTACGAACTTTAATTATTTTATCTAATAGGTTTTACTGTATTTTATTTGATTTTCAGGTTTTTTATTTTTGTAATTCTTGTTTCCTTGGTGGAAACCAATTATTTTCTACTTGTAAATTCTAGGAAGAAATAAATTCTTCTATCTTACTTCTTACTTACTCACTTACTTACCTACTTACTTACTTCATTTTACCGTAGCATTGTATAAATGCTACAGTAAAATGAAATATATAGATATATATATATATATATATGAAGCTTACTTACCGTAATTTCTGGCGTATAACCCGCGGGCTATACGTTGATTTTTACTAATTTGAAGTTGAGTGCGGGTTATCTGGTGACAAATGTGGCTAACAGAATAAATTGATGGGGGTAGTCTGCTTAAAAAAATTATTAGAACAAAATAAAAAGTTTATTGCGTCTCCAATCATCCACCACTATCTCAAAATATCAAAATATGTACATGAACACGTAACCAGGAAATCGTCACTCAGGCAGAAAAGAACTTCTCTTCATTATATAACAGCATAAAATTGTTTCTAACCACAAATCAAAGTCTCGGAGGCGGAGAGTCTGATGATTTTACAACCTGCATGACGTAGACAGACGACTTTAAAATAATTACGTTTCAAATAAATTTTCTCTCTTTCTGTCTACAGCGTCTAACACGAGGTCTTCTCTATTTTCAATTCGTTTTGTTTTGAATATGGCACCGAAAACAAGGAGATCGTTTCATGCTGGTTTTAAATTATCAGTGGTTGCCTTCGCTGAACAATTTGGAAATCGGAAAGCTGTAGAGAGTATGACATTGATGAATCAATGGTTCGTAATTGGTGGAAGAAAAAAAGTAAACTTTCCTCAAAACCTATAATTTTAAGAAGTTTACGTTATGGAAAAGTAAAATTTCCCAACTTAGAGAAGGCACTTTGTACGTGGGTTCTTCATCAAAGAGAAGCCAAGCGATCAGTGATACATTTTTATAACATAATACATTGTTTTTTCAATAAAAAATTGCGGGTTATACACCAAAACTCGGTAAAAAGAGGTAGAATTTATATGCGGGTTATACGGTGGTGCGGGTTATCTGACGACCTTGTTAAGATTGAAAGCTTATAATGACAAACTGCGGGTTATCTGTCGTGCGGGTTATACGCCAGAAATTACGGTACTTAGGAACGAGATTATAATCGTGGAGTAGAATTTTATTAAAAGTATTAACCTGCAGACTAGCTATCCTCACTGAAGACCTTTAGATTTCACAAACAGCAAGAAAACTTGATGTTGTGGCAGATAGAGAAAAAGACTGGTTGAGATGGTACTTTCTTGACAATAGCACTTTGCGGCAACATCTTTCACATTTCGCAGATTTTCGTCATTCATTCTGTAAAGTGTTTTGTGTCATATAGAGAGTATTCTGTGGTACCCATTGGTTAATAATGCGTCTATTCCTTGCTATTGTATAGTCTTCTCGTTATGGATGGCCATACCAGGCTTATAGCCAAACTGGTCATTTCTGTCACTATTTAGATTTGTGGGAACAGCCATTTTTTTCTAATCTCACACTCTAACGAAGACCTCTTTAACCATTACTGCCTCCAGAATAACTGTGACGAAACTCTGAACTTTGTGAGTCCTGTTCTACACTTAAATGGTTGAAAATCACCAACATAATGTATTGCCCCTGGCTAAAGGATTGATGAAATAGGTCAGAAAGATTATTTTGAAATCTCTACCAGAGATGATCTTATGATACCATTTTTAAACTGTGAATACCAAATACGTTTCATCATGTATACAGGATTAAAGCAAAGCCAATGCAAAGAGTTGGTATCAACGTTTTAATTGTCCCGATTTTCAAGCACCATCCACTATGTAGAAAGTACTGGAAAATATAGTATCACAAAAGTAAGTAAAACTCCACTAATTTTCCTTTAAAGGTTAATACTAACTATTCACTTAAAAGGGACTCAGAATAATCCAGCCTTAAAAGAGGAAACGGTTAATCTTGACGCTGGCCCTTTAACAATTCAAGATTAATGGTGTTCTTTAATAGTTATGAATCAATGCTTACGTTTTTGCTCATTTCAGTTACTGTTTTCTGCCTGTTACTGAATTGCTCCAGCTTGTACTACAATGGAGGCAACGCTTACTTTTACTATATCAACGTCTGTATGTTTTTTAATGATAATCTTATAGAGAAACTCAACGAAAGGTATCAAAGGATGCATTCATGACATAAAATTGTTCGGCAAAACACCAACATCAATAACGTCTACAGGAACAACCGATTGTTTGAAAAGTACCCTGGAAAATGCATTGTTCTTTGGTAAAGGAAAGGGATATGCTACCTATAGTAAGTATAAAACTTTAAACAATAAAGTTAATCATATTCGTCTCTTTTCACGCATACACTTTGCAGAAAAGTACTTTTTACCCAAAGAAAAGTACTTACAGAGAATCCACGGACACCCACGAAATAGTGGTATTACCGACGTTTGTCGTATTAGTGACTTTGTCTAGTTAAATATCCAAATTATTTAAAACAACCTAACAATTGTAGTCTTAATTGGCGGTATAATTACAGTATTTATATGGTCACAAAGTGATGGTCCTGTTTTTTATGCTTTGGACAAAAGCAATTAATAATTTAAGGGCTCTTCTGGTCCGTAAAAACTAAATCTCGCGAGAACTTAGATCTGACTTGCAAATATTCTAACCCACCACATGCTACCTCCATTTTCTTTTATTATGATTTTATTGTAAAAATAAAATATTGGATGATTAATGAATAAATAACGACACGCACATGTAAAAGAGGTAGTTGCAAAGTGATTTTATAAAGAACGTGGAGCTGATAGTGGTAGGGTACAGTAGAGCACTTCTCCTTGAAAGCCATAAACACTGGAATAATTTCGGTTCCCTTAACATATACTTCTATCATTACATTCTAATAGAAATATTTCAACTTACAGGTATGAAGAGTAATCCTTCATGTGCAGTTAAGAAATTTATTAGTCTTACCTTTATTGTTGTACATTTGTAGGACACGTGTGTACACATCTGGCTTAATAGCCTTGTGTCTGCACACGTGTGAATTTTCAATCCTGACTGGAAAGGTTGAGGGAATAAGAGGTAGAGGCAAACCAAGATTAATATACCTGAACGGCTCGAACAAATGGACAGCCGATTGGACTTTAGTTAACGAGAAGTTAATAAAAATAGCAGATAATTGTGAACATTGGAAAGGTTTGATCGCCATATCTGTTCCAAACACTGTATTCAATGATGATAACGATGAAGATTTTATTATAGTTCAAAAAAAGGCAAATGATCAATTATAATTTTTCATTAAAAAATTATCAAGATTGAAAATATAACTTTTGTACAAACATATTACTATTTACTGCCACAAACGTACTGAAATTTTTTGTCTTACAGGATATGAAATTTCAAGTTCGTTTTCTAAGTTAGCTTTTTTCCTTAAACTTTGCATTTCTCTCAAATCGCACTTATTTATTAATTTATTTGATAATATTTCAACAGATGCATTATATCAGTTTTCATAACTGTTTTTCATATAAGTCCTGTGTATAAAAATAAATAAGTATAATACAATTAAAATAATGACGAAAGGCAATTTATTTACAAAAAATTACAGGCTTTGAATTCAGTGGGTAAAAATTAAGCGAATGAAAATCCCCCCTCGTATGACCAGAACCCTTTTAAAATCAAAGTGAAGTCAATTCTTATACCTTAGCTTCTCTTTTTTCATATTCCCTTGTCCTAATTGGCTTCATGTCTTGTATGACAGTTTTTCTTTAAAACAATACAAAAAATGGGCTCACGAGTACTCTTACCTGTTGCATTTCTTGTTTCTGGTTAATTTCTCTTTTTATTATCAGAATCTGACAGGTATAAAAATTGAAGTATTTTTTTTAACTTTGAATTTCAGCAGCGTTATGTAAGAAAATCAATATCACTTTACCATTGCCTTGCAACATTTTTGCTAATACTTCTAATGTCAACTTTTAGATGACCCAAATTTTGGCATTGGTAAAAAGAGAAGAATTTCTGTCTCTCTCCGGCCTCTTTCAACTGGTCTGGTCTTCATTCTCAATGGCCCAACCGACTTCTTCGCATTGGAGGTACTTGATGGAAAGGTAAATGTCGGTCTAACTAATTTTAATTTGTACCATTTTTTATTTCAAGGTGTGTTTACTGAAGTTGCCTATGGTAACGCTCAAAAGAGGGTTAATTAAATCCATTCTCCTTCTTAACCTACCAAAGGAAGAAGTTATTAAAATTCAATCCTTAGCAAATGACATTGCAAGTACCATATAACTGTTTAATAAAAGTTCATCTAGTTAGAGTTTATTTTTAAAAATCCTGTACTCGTTTACGTTCTTCGAAAGAAGTGAAAAAATATCGCAATAAGTAGTAAGTACTAACAGAACTTTTAAAAGTAAATAAATAAAAGGTTTTTTTCCTATTTTAATGGGCTTACCATAAAAACTCAAGAAAACTCTTACCAAAAAAGTGACTGTAAAGGTAGAATAGAAAGGCAGGTTCAATTTAGATTGTAAAGGTGAACTAAAATCCTTCACCTTCTAAATGATAACAAGAATGTTTTCAAAGCTCAAACATTTCCTTTTCTTCCATCCAAACCATATAAAAATTTAAAGTTTTTCATGTTGTTAAATGATTTTGTCTATTAAACTTATAAATTTATACCTTTTTTCGTCATAATGCTTTAAACAATGTAAATGGGGTTTTTCCTATTGCCTGTTATTACAATTATGAGACTAGTACAAACAATGATTGCGATATCTCAAATTACAGCTAAAGAAAAGTACGATAAGATCTACTTCATCAGGTGTCTTGACGTAAGATGTGACGAAACAAGACGTTTCGACTAAAACGTTCTTACTAAAATAAAACAACAAATTAATGGACACGAAAGTATATACAACATGATGCGAGTCTGAAAACAACATAATGATACATGTTACCAAATGAACAGAAACAAGAATAATAATGCAGTAACAATCAAAAAAGTGTACCGAACAACCAAAACAAAGGAAATGGTGACGGTCAGAATACGCACGAAACAACCAATGGTAACGAAACGACTCGTGGTTCAAAATATTAAATATCACTTAAAAAAATATTTTCATTTCAGCTGAAAGCTTTTACACATCTATTCGACTGCACGAAGACGCCTGAATTCGAAAACTCAAGTGAAATTGGTTTTCATCAATGCGGAGAACGATTATGGACCAGATCAAGGTAGCCCACATTTTTTGTGATTGGCTGGGGAAAACAAAGAGAATTGAAAAGAGACCAGCACCTTAGTGACTCACTTTCCATAACCATTAAAGACCGTATTTGAAAGAAGAGGTGATGGAAGCTGAATATCGATTGACACCATTTCTCCTGGTTTTGTCAATTACTTTATTAAATGTAAGGGTTAAGGCAGTAAAAAGTAA
>RDPX01000015.1:994370-1033384 GCA_003991215.1 Morbakka virulenta
TTCTCTAAAAACTTAGTACATGTAACTTGACATGTAATGTTGTTAGAATGAAGCGATTACATTCGAATATTATTACCTCACAGCCTCTTCGTATTAAAGTAAAGTTTGATTGTCCATGAAGTATGTGTAACGAGAAAAGCGACTAAATACCGCCCTTATTACTGGACGCCACATATACAGGAACACTTGGACCAAAAACCTTCGAGTCATTATCTTGATCTTTTATATATATATATATATATATATATGGCCCGGTACCGTTAGCCGAGCGTGTGCAGTTAACGTGGTAAAATGAGGTAAGAGTGTACGATACACATCTCGATAATTTTCAGACACTTGTACTTCTTTTTTATCTGGTGTTTTTATCTAAGCTTTGAAAGAGGAAGGGGTAGAGTGGGTAGCTGATTTATGCAGAAGAGTTTGGGAAGAGGAGTAAATCCCAGGTGACTGGAGGAGCAGTTTTATTGTTTCAATATTCAAGCAAAAAGGAAGCAACCGAGAATGTGGTAACTACAGAGAAATTAATTTGATGAGACATGTGATGAAGATCTTGAAGAGAGTGGTGGCAAAAGGGCGAGGAGAGTGATAGATATAGATGAAAGACAATTTGGATTCATGAAGGGTAAAGGAACCATAGTCGCGATCTACATCCTTAGGCAGCGACAGAAAAAGAGGCTAAGATGCAAGCGGTCAATTTATCTAGCAATTGTTGATCTGAAAAAGCCATCGTGTTCAACGAAAAGACGTGTTTTGTATGTTGAGGAAGAAGAATGTACCTGAAAACCTGATCCGAATAGTACAGGAAATGTACAAAAAGGCATAAAAGACCCCAATAATAGTGGAAGGAGGTTCATCTGATTCTGTCCCGGTTGACGTTGGGCTCCACTATGGATCGGGATTGAGTTATTCCCTTTTTATTACGGTCATGGACGAGATATCGAAGAATCCTAGACATCAAAACCTCTAGAAGCCACTGTATACCGATGACCTAGTGATCACTGCAGCATCTAAGCAGGAGTTGGGCCAAAGAAGGTAACAAGAAGCGCTTGAGATCAAAGGCTTGAAGGTTTACGCAGGAAAGTCGAAAGTTGGAAACGGACAGTTGGTAGTAGAAGACATACACGGATTAGTGCTAAAGCAAAGTAAAGCATTCCAATATTTTGGATCACCTTTGAGAGATAAAGGAGGATGTGGGAAAGAAGTAGAAGAAAGAGTTGATGGAGCCTGGAATAATTGGAGAGAGGTGAAAGAGTTATATGCGATGGTAGAATCTTCAGGAGAGTGAAGATTAAAGTCTACATAATTCTCATCAGGCCAGTCTTGATGTATGGAGGAGAGTCGTGGGTGCCGAGGAAGAATGAGGAAGATCCTCATGCGCACCAAAGGGAGGATGGTACGTTGGGACATGAGAATCTTACTTCTGGAGCATTGCACAAATGAAGAAATAAGGAGAAGTACTAGGATTGTTTCAATCAGAGAACAGCTGCGGGAAGCTAGGCACAATGTGGTATAAGCACTAGCGGAGAAGGGAAGAGCATGAATGGATCAAGAAGACTTGGACCAAACCAGTGCAAGGGAAAGAACGAGAGGAGGACAGAGACTCAGATGGCAGGATGTAGTTAGAAGAGGCACGGAGTGGAAAAAATTGAGCGAGTAGCATGCTGCAGACAGCGCCATGGAGAAGGAAGATTCATGCCGCAGACCCCTGGCGTTAAGGACAGTTCCTCTAATGCTTTGCTTTTAATCTTGCTACTGCTGTCTTGCCAATCTCGTGCAATGCTTATATATCAACAGCTGGAACGCTTATGTCTTCCTTCAGGTTCTTAAAGGCTGCTCGTTTTTCCCTCTCGGCCTTTTAAACGTCTTCAGTCCACCACCACGCTTCCTTGTCCCTTGGTCGTGCTCTCTTGGTTTCTTCATAAACTTCCCTTGGTACTTCTGTGATACTATCCTTGAGCTTTACCCATTTTTCCTCTGCTCCATAAACAACCTCCTCTCCTTTCAGCGCTATTATTTTTTTCTTGAAAGCTTTAGCTTTCTCCGCTTGCTTTAGATTCCAACCAAACCTTGAAGTGCTTTTACCTTTTTCGCTGCCTTTTCTTTTGCCTTTTCATCTTCAGATCCGCCACAAACAACTGTGTCGTCTGATCACTGGTATCACTTTGCAGTCAAGCACGCTTTTCCTAAAGGTTCGTTTTGTGAGGAAAAAGTCAATCTGGCTGTCAACTCTACCACTACGGCAGGTTACGTTATCCTCATCTTCTTCACGAGCCATGTTTTGATGACCATAAACTCGAGGGATTGTGCCATGCCACGTATTTTGTGCCTTCCGGGTTACTGACTCCGTAACCTGCTCATCCATGCTGTTTCTCAAAGCCACCTCTGTTTCCCCCAACATGTCCAGTTAATTCGCACCAACTACAAACTTTTCCTCTTTCTTCAGCCCCTGGACTAGGCTTTCCAACAGCTTAAAGATCTCATCTTTTTCCTTCTCCGAACACCCTACTTGTTGGACATATCCAATTATCACATTTATAAAGCTAGTCTCAGTAGCTATCTGAACTAACATCAATCTTTCATTCACTCTCTTTACACTAGTTACCTTGTCCTTTAGATCATTACTGACAATAACTCCCACTCCGTTTCTCCTGGTATCTGCCCCATGATAGAACAGCTTGAATCCCTCACCTATCTCTTTTGCTCTGCTCCCCTTTAATCTCTTTTACTGTACACAAAAAATATCTATTTTCTTTTTCTTCATGACGTCCGTAATCCCCCTTGATTTACCTGTCATTGGTGCAGCATTCCAGGTTCCCAATCTAATCTTTGAGTTTGTCCCTTGCTTTTTTAGCCGCAGTCGGTGTAGATTCTGCGCTACCCCCCACTGATATGTCAAAACATGAGGAGATCCTTGTTGTCCGTCGCCTGTGGGGGACGCCCTAGCTATATTTGAGGACAAAATGCCGAGATTCATGTTCATTTAAAGCCCAATTTTTACACTCAGCTGGCAAAGACTGACAGCAACATCTGTATAGGAGGTGTTCTCCTCCACTTTTAACCTATAGTTGGAGAGCATTTTTAATTAGAATTTCCTTTTCCTAGGCTGATTGTCTTCCAAGGCTGACGAACTACGCCGGCCTGGAATTGTGCATCACTGACCGGTGAGCTCAAAAGACAGTCCTAGGCCCAAAGTGCGCATCCCAACGCAGGCTGGATGGCCAACGAAAAGTACTCTGTAACCTTGAAAGGGGTGGCTGATCCGGTGGTACACCTTGACTATGCAGGTCAGGTTGTTCAAAACATGAGGCTCAAACTGGCCGGCATACTCTAGAATTGATCTTATTTAATCTTTTCAACGAATTAACAGCAACAAAAACAGTAAACGTCCTGTGTACCAGGTGAATAAACTCCCTTTTACCAATCTCCTTATTCGTTTTCTCATAATCAAACACTGCTTTTGTAATATAACGACTTTGCTCCGAATATTCAAGCCTTGTAACTGAAAAATTAGAATCCCTGTTCTGACATTGCTCCAGGCCTTTTTCACACCAAAAAGGTGCGAAATTCACCTTTGGAGTAAATATCGCACTTTCATTAATCACATAAAGGTATTTTTGTACAGATACGGCTAGTAGGCTTGTATGTAGCATCAATTCTATATATCTATCTTCAATAATTGATTCTGGAGCTATTGCATACTCTCAAAATGAAGAAACGTCCTGGTTTTTACGTTTATTTTGATGTGGAGCTTGTGAGGAAGAAGCCTATTGATCCTGATGGGTAATCTTTTTGCTTGATGTACTTGGCTCTACTGTGTCTGCATCAGACTGTTGTTTTGATGAAAATTAGGTTAATAGCATTAGAAGTGACTTTAATAAAACCTCTTCTTTTTACTTTTTTTCATGAGCAATTCCCTGTTTCCTTTATCTACCTTTTTTCTTTAATATGCTGACAATCCAAGGAGCTGTGGACACACTAATTAATTATCATGGGTTAATCATTATATGCTGCACGCTGCATATTGCACATGCCTTCCGTAGAATTAAGAATAATAGTTATGTAAAACTGAAGACCCGAATGCCTTCACTAAAACCACCAGTGGAAAAGATGTTGAGAAGCGGGGTGGTTTACAAAATCACATGTCCACCCTGCAATGCGTGCTATGTTGGCCAAACTAGCCGGCATCTCCGAACCCACATCAAAGAATATTGTACCATAACAGGTCTAGTCAAGAAACACTTAGCCAGTTGTTCTAGTTCATTATCAAACGAGGACATAGAAATCCTAAAATCAACAGCTAATCTTCTCAAGCTGGAAGCACTCTTGATGAAAGATCTGAAGCCAGAGATAAACACTAAGGATGAGTACCGGAGCAGGAGGCTGACAATCAAGATCTAGTTGTTGTTAGCTACTGATAACCACGGAACATTCTTATAAACTTAAACTTTTTAACGTTTGTCATGTTTTCTTTCATTGCAGTCATATAACTGAGTAGTTGTATTCTTTATATTTTTCATATTGGTCTGATGATGTGTGAAATACGCAAAAATATTTACTAAATTGTTGGTCTCTCGACTTCACGTTATGTAAATTACCTTAAGCTTTCACACAAAGAAAATTTCGATTCCAAAACAAATCTATAATTGTTTTAGGCCTATTTAATTGTCAGTCAAGACAAAGAAGTTTACAAATTTGTAGCATATTCACTTGAATACTTACGTCTCTGTCCTATGTCAAATATTATTATCATATTACCTCATCTAACAATCTATTGATCGGTTACACCGAAGAAATTCATACGTCTCAAGATAACTTCTGTTGTCAAAAGCAATGTGTAGCTCCCTAAACGTATCATACGAAATTTCTCAACTTTTCCCCCAAACTGGTGGGAACCCAATTCCATTCATAGTTTCTTCTTCTTCTTCTTCTTCTTCTTCTTCTTCTTTTTTCGGCGTTTCCCTTTTCAGGGGTCGCCACAGTGAATTGACTTCTTCCACTTGATTCGGTCACGTGCGTCTTTCTCGGTCAAGCCAAGTTCCCTCATGTCATCTCCCACACAGTCTTTCCATCTCCTCCTTGGCCTTCCCTGCTTTCTCTTGCCAGGCAGCTCCATGTTCAGCACCCGTTTAGCAATGTGATCCTCCTCCCTCCTTTGCACATGTCCATACCACCTTAGCCGTGTCTCTCTCAGCTTTCCTGCGATGTCACATATCCCGATGGTGCCTCTGATCCTTTCATTTCTGATCATGTCCTTTCTTGTGACTCCAAGGGACCACCTTAGCATACGCATTTCTGCTGTTTGCATTTTCTTCTCAAGACTCTTGGTTAGAGGAGCTGTCTCTAGTCCATACAGCATTGCAGGCCTTACTACTGTTTTGTATAATTTTCCTTTGACTTTGACCGGTACTCTCCTGTCACACAAAATTCCAGTCGTGCTCCGCCAGTTGCTCCACCCTGCCTGGATTCTTTTCTTCACTTCTTTTGAACAATCGCCACTTTGCTCAATGGTGGACCCGAGGTACTTGAAATTCTCTACCTCTGGGAGATCATCATGACCGATTTTAATTGGTGGTAAGTCTCTTTTCTTGTTTATGCAGAGGTACTCCGTCTTTGCTCGGCTCACTTTCAGACCACGTTTCTCAAGTGCATTTCGCCATCCTTCCAGCTCTTCTTCAGCCTGTCCTTTCCCTGTGTTCATGAGCACAATATCATCCGCAAACATCATATTCCATGGCGCCTCCTTTCTTACTTCATCTGTCAACACATCCATCACTACAGCAAAGAGTAGTGGACTCAGGGCTGACCCCTGATGCAATCCTACTTTTACACTGAATGCTTCTGTCCTTCCTGCAGCACATCTGACCTCCGTCCTACACTCTCTGTACATTTCTTGAATACAGCGCACATACTTTTTCGAGACTCCTTTCCTTCTCATGCAATACCAAATTTCCTCTCTTGATACCCTGTCAAATGCCTTTTCGAGGTCGATGAATACACAATGAAGCTCTTGTTGGCCTTCCCGATACTTCTCCGTTGTAGTTCTGAGCGCAAAAATGGCATCCGTTGTGCTTTTCTTGGGCACAAAGCTGAACTGTTCTGGGCTGATTTCGATCTCCTCCCGGACTCTCTGATCTATCACCCTCTCCCAAACCTTTATGGTGTGACTTAGCAGCTTTATTCCTCTGTAGTTCGGGCAGCTTAGTTTCAAGGTTACCATTTTTTTTGTTTCAAGATGAGTCCATTTCGTGACCTTTACATGAGCAAACCGAGCTCCATTTCTCTTCCATGAAAACAAGAATCTCCGTCTCACAGCAAGGCCAGATGGACCCGGGACAATACATTGCAGACAAAGCTCGTGGAAATGCTCAGATAAAAAGATGGATTTTACGTTCCTTTGTATTTCGTTTTCAATGGAAAACTTCCACGATTTCAGAGATATGATTTAAAGCTTTACACCAATATATGTGCAACTCGCCAGCCCTATTTTGTGCTTTTTGTTTCGCGGGAAAATCGATCTGGTTCCAACACTTTACTTTTTTCAAGCCTACGACACGCAAGTGCATTGTATTTTCCCATTATTTTCATGAAATTATCATTTTTACAATTTCGGGTGCCCCACTATTAAGTACACGCAATATTTTGTATTCAGTAACCAACTGTTGCACACGGGGGAGTTAATTACATAGTAACAAATATTTAGGGAAATATAAGGTCCGACAGGCTTGTTAAATGGACAGATTGGTGAATGGTTATTGTACAGCACTTTAATTCGTAGTAGAGTTTTTGTTTCTGTAATATTTCACTATCTTAAGTTTCTTATCAAGAGGAAGCTTCAAGAGTTTCGTCAAAAGAGACAAAACTGGATCTGTATGGGAGAATGGCGTTTTTGCATCAGCTTACATTAAAATAGCGTAGAATCGGGCGAAAAAAACACTAAAGGCCTAAGAGACATTAAGCTATGGCAGATAAGTTGATAAAGTCATTTGAGGCGCTCCGGATACATTATGTGCAGTGCCTTACCATTGGGCACGAGCCACAACCATCGCAGCCACCTCCTCAGGATGTCGGGCAGAAGTAAGTGCATTAAAATGCAAATTGCAAAATAAGCACTCTAGTAATGTGGTTAGCAAGGTTATAATTACTCAGAACAGGCAGCTGAAGGAGCTTAGCTTATTTAAATTATGCCAAAAGAATCTGAATTGTCAGTGACAGGAGAACTGCCAATATTCATTAGGCTAATTCAAAGAACATTTTGAGCAAAAATTTACGAGTTTTTGGCATAATACTATAGCAGAAGAGTCAGTTGTTTTGAAACTTAAGTATTACTACATTAATTTAAACAAGAGAGGTTAAATATGAAGCTGGTTTGAGTACAAGTTGGAACTATACCTCACCGACTAAATGAATTTTTTATTTGTATTTTTCAAAGAATGAGTTTGCCCATGCATTCCAAGTACCCCAGTTTCATTGGAACAACAGAAATTTGAATTACTGTGATCTAGCGTTTTAGTTTACTCACCTTTTTTCAATACTGTTGTATTCATAATTTCCTAGACATGAAAATTGCCTTTTACCAGGATATGTTTTCTGCAATGAAACATTGCAATAAAGTATGAGTATTTTAATTTTTATTTTATTCAGAATTTGTTGAGATTTAGCCTTTTTGAAATATTTTTGAACAATAATTTTCCTCAGAATTTTGGATAAGTTGATACATTATATAGAAAATAAAAAAATTATTCATCCCACTAAAATTAGTAGCATTATTCCTCAGACAGTCAATGCTGACCATAGATAATCCAAACTACTTGTTGTTAAGTGGTATGGTGGACACTGCATAGGTGGCATTTTTGTATGATCTATTGTTTGTTGTATTGGTATATTCCTTTTTTGGTGGTGATAGGTGTGGGCAGGTGATTAATATTTCTCTTGTAGTGAACATCCTTTCAGCACAATCTCTACCATTGTAACAGGTTGTACTTACTGGAAAGACCAGTGCAAATAACAAATAATCCCTTGTGTGAAAAAATGGTCACCTTGGTTCCTTTTACATATAATTTTGATTAATCTTATGACTTGAGTTTTAAGATAAAGTGATTAGTTTTTTAGTAGTTGATGTGGCCAGATTTGTTTGTAAAAACCTGTCAAGAGCATTGGATAAGTTCTGCAAGTATTCATATATACAATTGACCTAGTTAAGAATGTTTGCTAGCAGTTTGGTAAAGTAAACAAGCATTTTATATTTTTCATTATTAATTCTGTGATGGGGTTTTCCTTGACAATTTTAGAAAAGGGGTAAGCAGATAATGTATGCCTTTATTTGGATGATGGTTGCCCCTAGCAATATAAACTTGCCTAAAGGCTAAGACTAGTATTATCAATGGTGTGGTATGTCTTATACTGATTCCATATGCTTATTTTTAGCTTGGAATTCAAATTTTATTTACTTTAAAACAGGAAAAAAGACACTTTACTGTCATTAAGAGAAAGAATTTCATACTGTAATGCAATTGCAGATTTCCTTCCACTTAACTCCATACGGTAAGTAATTGAAACAAATGCCAAAGTTTTTTGTTAGAATAGTAAATTTTCATTCTGGCTTTCCCAACTCATTTCATAAATGTTTAATGGCTCAACCTTTATGTATTTTGTAGCTTTCTACACCTTATATTTAACTATGCCCCACTAGTGGAAATTTGTAAATCATGTAATCTAGTTCCTTTCATTTTTATCAATCATATCTCAAGGTTTTCATTTCTAATTTATTCATAGTTATTGCATCAATGGTTAGAGTAACATACTTTTGTGACAGTGGTCATAAGCAATAAATTTAAATGGGATTAACATAAAACACTTACAGAGTAAGGCCAAAAATGCAACGTGAGGAGGAAAGATGAAAGAACAATATCTGAAACTTTATAAACATTTGGAATTTTCAAGAATGCTGACTGTCCAAAAAGGAAAATGTAATGTACTGTCAAGCTGTTATATGGTTATATGGTTATATGGAAAAATGTCCTTTAGCTAATTCACAATACATACAACCACTCACCAGTGGACACTAATAATTAAGTTTAGGAATGTCACTGGAAAAGATCTTTTCCAGAAAATTTGCATGGACAAACAGGATAATCTAGACAAGGAATGGGCAAACTACAGCTTACAGACAATATATAGTCCGTTGGGCTTTTCTATCCAGTTATGAAATATTGATATAAAAAAATTTTAAATCATAGTAAAGGCAGTTGTTGAACAAAGGTCACAGCACCCACAGGCCATTTTGGTTTTTCTTTGTTTACATTGCAAAGGTATCATAGTGTACATTATTGTTCAACACTTAATTGTTTGCCTATAATTCCTAAGTTTATTATTGTAGTGTTGTCAACTGCTACCCTTTGACAAGAATGCTTCTAAATTAGTCAGCCAATGGTACTCCAGGAACATAGATACAATTTGACAGTGACTTATTTCAAAATACAGTGATTGAAAACCCCCTGCTTTACTTTGAATTTGCCACTGTTCTGAACTCTTATGCAAAGCTCAGTATGCTAAAGAAGAGAAGAGTTGATTGGTGCCAAATATTTATTCCAGAAGAGACAACTTAATATTTATACCTTGAAGTGCAATCAAAGCCTGCATTTCTGTACTTCATAGAAACCATTGCAGTTTTTAATAGATACAATAGCAGTCATTGCATTTTCACCAAGCATGGCAATTATGTAGCATCTGGTTAGTGCAAAAACAATATCACTACTCATCAAAGCTTTGCAGCCAATGTACAGCCTCCATACTCTTCTCCAACAAGCAATATCAGAGAGTGAAGCACTAAGACAACTTGTGAGCTGGTATTCAAATTTGCAAAGAGCAGCCAGATTTCACCTCCTGAGTAGTTTTGGGGAGAGTAAATGGTAGAAAAAGCAGGTATATTGCTCCCCAAGAACAAGGACACTCTGGTGTGCAATATAGCAACTTACTGTGTTAAGCTACTTAATGAAAACTTAGCTAGGAAGCAATACAAAATAGCCAAGATACTAATGTTTTCATTAAGACTTGAGAAAAGTAATTACATAAATGAAACCATCCAGCTTTTTATTTTAATCAGAGGGTTTATTGACAACAACTGAGGAGGCTATGCCCATTGAATGCCTGAAAGTAAATACAGGTATTTTAATAATCATCAGGAATATATTAGTGTATGCTTGATGATTGTTAAATATGTGAAACTTTTAGTTGCACATGAAATGTAGTTATTTACAAGGTTACTATTTTAGCTCTGTTTTTTTTAAGTATATAGTATTCTTCATTATGATACAAGCTTTTGTTTATATTTATATAACAAACTATATATCTAAAACTATTCATACTGTGAATGCAACTAATAGTTTCACGATGTTTCAGTCATCAGGCAATAAAGCTACAAATATGTCTAAAACTATATATATATATATATATATATATATTCATATATAGGTATAACTAAATATGTATATATCCAACTAATCTTGATAAAAACATATCATCCACATCCACAAAAAGTGCATTCTTAACTAACAAAGACCTAACAATACCACTACAAAAAGTACTAAGGAGAACAAAAAGTGTAACTGCTGACAAAAGAACACATGACCATGCAACTGTAATTGTCAATAATCACCTGTTAGCTACCAAGCCACTTCATCACACAAAGAGAATAACACTAGTGAAACATACATATGCTTCAAAGAAAATGAATTTAGCACCAGGTACAGAACTAAGCAAACACATTTGGAATTGAAAGAGAGCAACATTGACCACACAACCTCTTGGCTGATTCTTTCATGAAGCCAGGAATGATATATTAGATCATTTGCTAGTTGAAAAAATGTATTTGGATTTACATAAAATGAACTGTGCAGCACTCCTTTTGACACTTGCTGCATTACCTCCATCTGTTGCTTCCAGATATGTGAAACTCTCTACTTCATCCACTTCACTCTCTCTTACCCTCAGCTTGTGATCACTTTTGCTGTTTGTTTTCATGACTTGGTATGCCTTTTTATTCAGCTTGAGTCTAATTTTTGTGGCATTGTCTACCAGTTGGCTGTAAATGTTGCACTGTTGATGATAGAAGGACAATGTCATCTGCAAAGTTGAGGTATTCCAGCATTGTCATGAAGTTCCAGCAGAGTCCATCTCTTTTGCCTTCCAGGGTTCTTTGCATCACCCAGTCAATTATTAAGAGGAACAGAAATCCCATCATGCCACATCCCTGTTTTACTCCATTCATCACTGTGAACCAATCAATCATTTCATCTGTGACAAAGCACTGGAAGTGTTTGGACAAATCTTTGATCATCTCTATCAGCTTTTTGGAAATTCCATACTGTCACATTATACTCCAAAGGCTGTCTCTGTATATGGAGTCTAATGCCTTTTTAAAGTCTAAAAAATGGATGTAAAGGGTGGCATTCCATTCATTCACTTGTTCCAATATGTTCCTTAAGATAAAAACCTGGTTAACTGTTCCCCTGTGATTTCTAGAACCTGCTTGTTCCTACTAAGGAGAACCTTACTAACTACCTTACTGGCCAGTGGCAACAGAGTAACCCCTTGCCAGTATCAGCATTTCTGTAAGTTCCCTTTCTTGGGGATCTTGCTTATAAGACCCTTGTTCCATTTGTAGGAACTGTTGTGTTTCCCCAAATAAGGTCCAGAATTTGTTTTATGTTAATGCTTGTTATCTCAACCTCTGCCGTAAGCATTTCTACAGTGATTTGGCCAACTTCAGGGGACTTAACATTTTTCAGTGCTTTCACTGCAGTTATTATTTCTGCAATGGAAGGTGGCTCTACTGATATACTGAGGCCTTGTGTTTATTGGTCTTCATCATCTTATAGTTCCTCGCTGTTGAGGACTTTTTGGAAGTGAGCTTCCCACCATCCCAGTCTTGCTTCTTTGCTCTAAAGCAGGTCTCCATTCTTGTTCTTGACTGCTGCTTCCTGCCTAGAATTCTGTCTGTTTAATTGCTTCATTATGCTATACAGTTCTTTCTGCTTCCCATATTCTGCCACATTCTTGGCCCTTTTGGCTTTCTTGTCCATCCAGTTTGTCTTGTCTTCTCACACACATCCCTTCGCTTGCCAGTCTTTCTGTTTATTCTGTCTTTAACCCTTTCAGGGTACATGCTATCAATTCTTACATTCTTAATAACTTACCTCTTGTCTATCAGTACCCATGTTTTTCTCCCCTTATCAATGGCCTGGTCATTCCTTTCTTGAAACTGATTAATTTTATGTAGGCATTCTTCTGATGTTCCCACACTTCTACATACTGGCTCTCTCTGCTTTTTTCTCTTCCAGCTTTTTCTTCACAGCCTCACGGAACTTTCTTCTTTTCTCTTCATCTTGTAGCTGTTCTACATCCAGTCTAGGCTTACTCTTCTTATTATTCTTGTGTGAGCTGAGGTGTAGTTTGGTGTGGGTCCTCACCATGTAATGGTTGCAGTTGATATCAACACCCCTCTGTATGTGGCAATCTTGTACTGATGATCTCCACTGACCACTTATCATAAAGTGATCAATCTGATTCTTTGTGCTCCCATCTTGAGACACCTAAGTAATTTTGTGAATGTCTTTGTGAGGAAACAGAGTTCCTGGTATCACCAATTCATTCATTTGGCAAAACTGGCACAGCCTTGCCCCATTATCATTCTGTAATCAAAGGCCATGTACATCCATTGTTTTTTCATAGTTACTGTTGTCATCATCCAGAGACTGTCAGAAACAACAACAACCTTCGAATAGGAAAATGGAATGTGAGAACGTTATTCCAAGCTGGCAAGCTAGCAAATGTGAAGCAAGAAATGGATCGCTTGAAAATAAATTTGTTGGGACTATGTGAAACAAGATGGCCAGGCTCGGGATGTTTAGATCTGAATGGAAGCAAGGTTGTATACTCAGGAGGAAGCAAACATGAAAGAAGGGTGGGAGTTATAGTCAACTAAAAGATCAGCAAAAGCTTCCTCTGCTATTAGGCTATTTCAGACAGAGTTATGATGATGAGGATAAAAGGCAAGCCCTTTGACATTAGTGTAATCCAACTGTATGCACCAACAGCAGATAGTAACAAAGAAGAAATTGATCTTTTCTATGAGCAGCTAGACGAGGCGGAAAGGCAATGCAAATCACAAGATGTCACCATCGTGATGGGTGATCTCAATGCAAAAGTCGGTAATGAAGAAATTGAACAGGTGACAGGGAGGTTTGGGTTAAAAGAAATGAACGAAAGAGGAGAACATTGGGCTAGCTTGTGCAAAGCAAACAGCCAAACAATCATGAACACTTTGTTCAAGCAACACAAGCACTATCTCTGGATGTGGAAGGATCTGGGAAGCAGGGTCAAGAACCAAATTGACTTTGTCACCATAAACCACCGATTTAGGAATGCCATCCAAAATGCAAAAACGTATCCTTGAGCAGACTGTGACAGTGATCACAATCCAGTAGTTTGTAACTTCAAAGTCTGGCTCCATAGAATCAAACAAGTATCACCAGAGGCAAAGCTTCAATGGAATCTGCTAAGAGAGAACACAGAGATAAAAGCTTGATATTCAGTTGCAGTACAAAATCGGTTTGATGTGCTCGAAAGTGAGAAAGTAAGTAAATGGAAAGTGTTGAAGGAAGCCTTGGTCAAGACCAGCAGAGAACTCATCCCACTAGCAAAACAACAACAGAGAAAAGAATGAATGAATGCAGAGATTTTGTCCTTGATGGAAGAAAGGCAAAAAGTGAAAAATAGAGATTCCGAACAGTACCGCACACTAAATAGAGAAGTCAGACAGAAGTGCAGAGAAGTAAAGGAAGAGTGGATAAACAACCAATGTGCAGAAATCGAAAGATGCAGAACAACTGACCCATCATGGACACATAAGAAAGTCAACATCCTTATTGGTAAGGAAACATGCACTGCAAGTGGGTGCATTAAAGCAAGAGGCGGATCCTTATTGATGGAAAAAGAACTCACAGAAAGATGGGCAGAATACATCGAAGGACTCTTCATGGGCGAAAGAAGAGAAAAACCCACCATTCGAAAGCCTATGGAAGGCCCGGAAATCCTAAAAAGCGAAGTCAAAGCAGCCATTAATAAGATGAAGAGAAACAAAGCTGTAGGATCAGACAGCATCTGCATTGAAATGATACAAGCACTTGATGAATTCGGGATCAAAAAAGTAACAGACATACTGAATGCTATTTATGACAGCAGAGAAATTCCACCAGATACATCCAAATTGATTTTTATTGCCCTCCCCAAGAAGCCAGGTGTAACAGAATGTGAACTCCGTCAAACCATAAATCTAATGAGCCACATAACCAAAGTCTTAATGAGAGTAATTATGGGAAGAATTCATAGAAGTATAAAGGCCAGAAATAGGCAGAAAACAGTTTAAATTTGTGCAAGATGCAGGTACCCAAAATGCCATCTTCACTATGAGAATGTTGTGTGAAAGAGCCATCAAAATGCAGCAAGATATCTATCTATGCTTCATTGACTACAGCAAGGCTTTCAACAAAGTGAAGCATGAAACACTACTGGAAATGTTGCAATCTTTAGACATGGACAGGAAGGATATTAGAATTTTGAAAAATCTCTACTGAGAGCAAACAGCTGCAGTTAGGGTACAAAACCAGATTGGAAGATACAATCTAAAGAGAGGAATAAGACAGGGATGTGTTTTGTCTCCAGACCTATTTAATTTGTACAGTGAGCAAATAACGAGAACCATCAAAGAGGAAAGTGGATTTGTCATAGGCGGATTTAACATGAATAACATCAGGTATGCCGATTACACTACCCTCATTGCAGATTCACCACAGAAGCTTCAACAAATCCTAAACATTGTGAAAGAAGAAAGTGCACGAAAAGGGTTGAGCATCAACAGAAAAAACCCCATTTTGTATGACAATAAGTAAAAAGAAACAAGTAAACTGTACCTTGAAAATTGATGATGAGCATATAGAACAGGTGAACAAGTTCAACTATCTTGGAAGTATGCTCACCTCAAATGGCAGAAGTGTAACAGAGATACGGAAAAGGATAGCTATGGCAAAAGAGTCTTTTGAACATTTGTCAAAGATCTTGAAGTGTCAAACAATGTCAATGGACACAAGGTTGAGAGTACTCGATTGTTATATCTTCCCAATCCTGATGTACGGTTGTGAAAGCTGGACGATCACACCAGAATTGGAAAAGAAATTGAAAGTGACTGAAATGTGGATGCTACTCAGAATGCTGAGAATCTCTTGGACAGAACACATTAGCAATGAGGAAGTTCTAAGAAGAGCAAATTACAGCAGAAGACTCCTGGGAATCATCAGAAAGAGACAGTTATCATTCCTAGGTTATGCAATGAGGAAAGAAGGACTAGAAAATCTGGCACTCACTGGAAAAGTATGTGGAAAAAGAGGGAAAGGAAGACCAAGGCTAACATTCATAAAGAGCCTATCTGCATGGACCAAAGTTGAGGAGATTGAAATTTTGAGAAAGTCAAAGGACAGGTTCAAGTGGGGAAGCATGACCGCTGATGTTCTGCAAGGACATTGCACTGAGGAGGAGGAGGAGGAGGAGGAGGAGGAGGAGGACTGTTATCACTTCCAACCATCTCCACTGCTTCCTGATCTTCATAGCTAGTAATGTTCATAGTTTCTGTAACACTTTGGTTTTACCTTAGTGGGTTATCAACCAAGCAAAACCTCCAACCTGGAGGACCAGGGATCACATTTAGTTTGGCATCTCCCGCTTGACATGTCTGCATGGGTGGCCCTACCAGGAGCACAAGGCTCCAGCCAGCATAGCTGTTAGGATCAACAAAGCATGCAAGCCTCCCAGTTGCAACAAGATAGTGATGCTTTGGGAGGTACTAACCCTGCCAAATAGCACTATATGGTGCTGTCTTGTTTATATTGATATATGGCACATCTTTTGTAATTGAAATGGTATTAGTTTTTCACAAAGCTTTTCCCCATAAATCTCCATTCTTCACATAACTTGCCACTTGTTAGGGTCAAAGTGTGTAGGTTATATTGATCTAACCATTTTCTAAATACACACCTTAAACTATTTCTTAAAACATGTATGGTATGACTGGGAGCATGGTTTGTCATCATAAGTTTTGTTGTAAAACAATTTTTAAGTGCCGTGGACAATGTTATTGACAAAGTGAAAATCCCGTAATCATGGTCCATGATTTCAGTTCCTTGTGACATGGCCTATGTAGAAATGAGATTTTAATGTTTCTGCCTAGGGTTCCCAGTCTTTATGCTCCATGAATCTAGGATAGTTTAACAATGCGCTTAGTATGATATTAAACTGGGTTAGGTCATGTGTAAAATCTGGGCTTTGTTTTATGAGTATTTATTTATACAATTTTAAATGACAAGCAACATTCTGGTCTCATCAGATGAGGAAGATTGGAGCTTGGGTTAAAGCAGAAAATCATAGGACAATTAGTTGGGAAAGGCAACAGAATACAAGTTTATTCTTCTTTTGGCCCAGCTAAACTTGGGAGGAAACAAGGCAACCTTAAGAGCAACAGCATATCAAGAGAGAGTTACAGCTATTATACACCTGATATAAGTCAATGATAAATAAAAACTGTAAAAATCATGGTAAGAAAAGTGAATAATATGAAGTTCTAGTTTTTGAGAGTATGAGAATTTTGATCTAATAATAAAATTTTGTGATCTTCACAGTGAATTTCCTGATTTCCCAAAGCTCCTGTCAATATCAATAGAATTGCTTCTGTGGGCATGTGATGATTCTGAAGCTGATGTTCGTTTGGTTGCTGGAGAGGCTATTAACAAAATTATTAAGGTAAAGTTCTCATAGATTTGGTCAATGTTTGTAATATTTAAATTTAAAAAACTGTGTATTGTTTATTTATCAAGTCAAAGAATATATTTAAATAGGATTTGCATAAATAGAGTAGCATAAATTTTAGCAAATTTAACATTTTAACATGTTAAATGTTTTAAAATAAATGAATGAATTTATCTAATATTATGGATATGATAAGTGTACTATGTGTATTTGATTTTTTATAAATTTTATTCCATGTGGGGATTTTGTGCATTATTTGTTGATCTAGTTATTACAGTTATCAGTATAAAATTACATAATTGAACCAATAATTTTAAATAATATTTTCCACTTTTGTTACTTAATTCAAATTTTGTATTTTAGCTTCAAATGTATTTTACAGTAAGAGTAACATTTCACCAGTATATCTATGCAAGAACTGAATTCTTTTATTTCTTGTTTTACTTGAATTACTTTGTAATAATAGCTAAATAGAAATACCAGCTCATGCAAAATGGGTTCTTGTATATACGTCTTTTTGTGTGCACTAATTAACTATCTGATTGGATTAAACTAATTAAATTAACAGTCATACTGAATGAAACCATTCTGTTCTACTTACTGATCACTTTAGCCACACAAGCCTTTGTGTAATATATGTTTTCACAAGTACAAAAATTAATGGATGCATTCAAATTTTTTGGGGAATTTTTTTGTCTTGAACAAGTAAGCAGGGAAATAACATGCTGAATGTCAAACTCATTATTTCTAAGACTCTACAAAAGAAGTGTTCTGCACATAATTAAAATTAGGCAAATAATATCAGGGTGGACAATTTCTTAGTTATGAGAAACAAACTAATGATTAACATGGAAAAAGTATCATTAAAACAGCTTCTTAAGCATGGATGACCCTAATCAGTACTGTGTTATTGCATTTGCCCAATCTTCTTTCTTTCTTTCTACCAATCCAGCTCCACTTGCCTTCCCTTTATTTAAAATTTCTCACAATGACTTGCACAACATTGATGACTTACTTGTTTGCAACACAAGGTGACTTTTTGAAAACAGTCTTAAGAACTGGGACATTGATGTTCCATGAATGATTGTAGTAAAGTTTCTGTATATGTTTACAATTCGTGCTTCTTGCTATGAATCAATTTTAAAAATAATTGTAATTGGATTTACTTTCAAAGTCAAATTGTTAAAACATTAGATAACAATGTATCTTCATTTAAATGCTCACCCTAGTTGATAAATGAGAAGACATCTTTTTAATGAAAAAGTTTTTAGAATAATTGTTGGGGTGGGAAATATCTTCAAATACATCATTCTCAGATATTCTCATCAAATACATTATGAGAATATCCAACAGCACCAGAAGACGTTTATGTAAAAGAGAGCAATGCTATTGCTTACCTATGTCTGGTAACTACCTAGAAATCTACTACCACAAACCTGATTAATTTGGAGACCAGAGAGAGATAAGATATGTAAAGCATATCAGACAACAGCAAAGAAAATATGAAATAATTTAAATACAAAGCAAACTGTATCTTAACCACAATTTTTACAGCTCATGAGATCATTGTGAATGATAATATGGAGTGTCTCTTACATACAGTGCATGTCCAATTAAATTACTAAAGATATACAAGTGACTATATAATGGTAACAAGCTATAAAATGGTAAGTAAAACAAATACATAACCAGATCTTGTAATAGGCTAAGGAAATTTTAGCTCTCTACCCATGACCAAAACATAAAAGATTGTAGTAATAATTTGTACCAAGCTGTAACACTGGTGAAAGTTAACAGAAAATAGAAAATGGAGCTATATAATGGACTGTTGCCTGCTGCCTGGAGGAACAGGACAACAAGGTACTGTAAATGCCTGTTAATAGAGTATATTTTCAAATGGAAGTTCTCCATTCCATAACATAAAATCATATCTATTCTTAAAAAGGTATAATATTTCTTTGAAAACATTTAATTCCATCGAAAAGTTATTTAATAATGGTTGCATATTTCTTGTACTGTTAAGATGCAAGCCTCTTATGAAGTGATAATAGCCTACCATGTATGACTGTGTAATGTAACAATGACAGATTTCACCACTTTGAAGTAGCATTCTGGCTACTAATTGGAGCCCCTTTTGGAAAATTCATGCTTGAAATCACAAATTTTGCTATTTTTTAGGCATTTCTTGATACAAATATTGGAAGGATCCAAGTAGAATTATACAAGGAAATAAAAAAGGTATACACTTGATAATTCTAATCTCTTAAAATTGCCAATTTGTTGATTAATATATTGCATATACTTAGAAAAACAGACTTTTGGAGCCAGAAGTCCTTTCCCTATCACAGATCTATTTCTTAGTGTAAAATTTTTTCCAGTAAGTATTACCATTGCCATCTGACAATTTGGTTATTGTTGCAAAACATTTAAAGGTTTTGGTTTGCAGTATCATTTGGATGATGTGAATATGGAGATAAATGTTAAAGGTTACTTGGATGGGCAGAGTAAGAAATAGAGAGGTACTAAGAAGAAGTGAAAAAGAGATAAGTATTGTGAAGACACTAAATTTAAGATATGTTTAGTTACAATCTAAGACAACCCTTTTACACACAACAATAGAAGGGAAAATGAAGGGGGAAAGGGAGGACAAAAGGGAATAGGAAGACCAAAGGTAGGTTGCAGTATGTAATCACCGAAGAAAGCTTTCTTTAGTTCAAAAGAAAGAAAAAGCTGGAGAAATCTTAGCCAGAAATGTAATGAGAATAATAATGATTATATACAATATGATGCAATATATATATATATTTTTGTTTGTGTGTTTGTTTGTCTATATGTCACTAAGAAATAAGAAAAATATTTGCTTATAATGTATGAAATATTTAAGTATGTACAGTTGTTGCTTTGGGCCCATCCAAGAAATTTCTTGAGACTACTTTCCAAAAAGGATTTACAAATGGGGTACATTATGACATGTATTTACTGCCAAATCCAAGGCATTTTTAAAACTTTTATCAGATGTTGTAGCTGTTGACAATTTGAAATCGAAATACTTATTTATAATTAATGACCAACATGTTTATAGGATACTTATAAACAAAATTATTTTGGCCATTATTCCTAAATAATGATATACTCACTTCAATAAATTTCTGGAAAGTTAAGCACATTGAAAAGTGCACAAACCAAAACTATACTTGAATTTTCCTTTATATGTGGTAAAATCTTGAATTTGTTAGCTTTTTTTAAAGACTAAATAAAGGGAGACTTTTTATATTGCAATTTCTTCTTTGTCTTCTCATCATGTGTATGGTCTGTTGCTCTGTGGGTCACATTCTTAAGATAAAAAACTGTCTATCTATGTATCCAGCCATCAATCCATTGACCAATTAGTCTATTTATGTATCCATCTATCAATCTACCCATCTATCTTTATATATGTCATTTTGGCGTGCATTTATACACACATCATGTAAATGTTTATATGTTATGGTATATTTTGAGGGGTAGATGGTTATATAGGTATGTAGGAAGTATTGTTACTTTTTATTTCTTTGCAGTTTTACTAGGCATTTTCACTCCTCCTATGTACTATTGCATTCAGCCCCCACGTTTGTGGAGATAATGTTTCCCAACACCCACATTCCCCAGCATTCAGACTCAATGCACAGAAACATAAGTCTAAAGAAAATGAATGTAAAATACCAAAAAAATTGCTAGTGCACATCAAACTGTGAACATTGGCATTCCCATTCATATAGGATTTCTTTGTAATTTTGATTTTTAATTTCCAAGCACAAGATCAGTAATTCATAATAAGAATGCCAGCACATTGAACTATATTATGAGTAAAAAATCATATGCCAAATGATAATAAAGTGTTGTTTTTGTTCAATGTATACAGAATGGACCTGCTCGACCTTTGAAAGCTGCCATGCAGAGATTTTGCGATACTTGCCACATGATAAGATCACAGAAATGCAAGTAAGTCCCAAGATAAAAGAAACATGCAATGTTATGAAGCCTAAACCAATCATGAACTATTGGAGATCAGTAATACTAATAATAATGGAACTACTACTACTACTACTACTACTACTGCTACTACTACTACTACTACTGCTGCTGCTACTACTACTACTACTGCTGCTGCTACTACTACTACTACTACTACTACTACTGATGCTGCTACTACTACTACTGCTGCTACTACTACTACTACTACTACTACTATTACTACTACTACTACTANCTACTACTCCTACTCCTACTACTACTACTACTACTACTACTACTACTACTACTGATGCTGCTACTACTACTACTGCTGCTACTACTACTACTACTACTACTACTACTACTACTACTACTACTACTACTACTACTACTAATAATAATAATAATAATAATAATGATAATGATGATGAAAATAATAGTAATATTTAAACTATGTAAATGAGCTTATCATCACTAGAAATAAAGTAGTTGCAGATTAGAAAGAGGAAAAACTGGACAGCTCCAGGTATAGATGGAATTCCAACCTATTAATGGACAAGATTGCAAACAGCACAGAAATTATTGACATGAACATTTGAGAAGATGAAGAATGATAGCATGATACCATTATGGTATACAACAGGAAGAACCTAAAACAAGACTTTAACAAAGAGCGAAAATATCGCCCAATAACGTGTTTGAACACTTCATATAAAATTATGACAGGATTAATTGGAATTTACACGAGAGAACATGCACTAGGGATTAGCATCAAGGATAAAGGACAGCTAGGAGCGGTGGAGGGTGTACTTGGCACAATTGACCAATTAATTATTGACAGATTTATCACGGAAGAGGTAAAGACCTACCACAGGAATTTAGCTGTTGTCTTCTGTGATTTCCAGAAATCCTATGACAAAGTGGCTCATGATTGCATGCTACGAGAATATGAGTGGACTGGCGTACCGACAGCAGTCATTTCATTATTAAGAGAACTAATGAATAAATGGAAAACAAAAGTTGAACTCAGGAAAAGTAGGAAAAGGTGTGTAAGCAGATGGATACACATAAAGTACCGATTCCTACAAGGAGCTCCTTATATACCTGTTTGATTTTGTTTTACAGAAAAACTTATTGCACAACTTCTTTAAGAAAGTATAGGATATAGAATGGGAGAGTCAGGAAAGAAAGATGTAAGCCGGACACAGTTTTTTTGTGGATTATCTTAAGGCATTATCAGGAATCACACAATTTTATTAAAGAAGATAAACGAAGTTATTGTACAAGCGAGTTTAGATACAGGTGCATCAAAATGTGCAGAAATTGTGTTTAAAGGTGGAAAAATGATGAAAGCTGAAGAGCAGCATCAATAATGACAAATACTCCTCAGATGGTGGATACAAGAGGATGTAAGGTGGCAAGAAGACTGATTGAAAATGAGAGATTTCGACAATGCGGAGCAGTGTTGCACCATGTTGCAGGATGTATGACCTTAGTGTTTAAAAACAGTAGTGCCAAGTTAGGCTGGGGTTTTGAGAGGAAGAGTCCTGCGGTTTTTCAGCGCTGAGATAGGATTTGTATTCTGCAATGATGACCAGGGTTTTCTTGAAGGCCTAGCTCTTGAAAAATATGATCCACGTGGCGAATATTCGTTGAAAGGTCCAAGCAAAGCTTGAAATGTGTGCTTCTTCACAACAGAAACTGATGTGGGGCTGTTCCTCTTGGAAAGTATCGAACCTGTGGTGGAGTCGCCAAGGTATCATCGTCATTAATGGATCATATGCGTCGATCTTAAGGTGGTAAAATACCCCTGGTTTGTTTGTTTGTGGGGCAGGATAGACCGTGCTAACCATCGGTCAAGGAAGAACTGGACCCAAGAAAGAGCTTGAAGACAGACGACCTAAAATTGAGAACCCGCCAATTGGTTCTAGAGACAAGACCTCTTTCCGCCCACACATCAAACTGGGATTAGTGAAGAAGTGTGTGAAGGCTTTAGAGGACTCGAGTTTGTGCTTCGCTTGCATAAGAGAAACGTTCTCTGCGATCAGTTACGAAAAACTTGTGATGTGATGCTTTCGAAGGACCACAGATGAGACACCTAAAGGGGGTTGACAAGTTTCAGGAGTCGATGAATGCTAAATAGAGAAAAGCTTGACACAAGGATATGGTTCAGGGCTTTCGTGGGAACACTAAAGCAAATAACTAAAAGAAAATTGTTCAGAGACGGCTGACAGCATTGAGAAGCTTGGCTGCAACATGAGCAAGCTTTATTTTCTGTCCAGTCACTTAGAGTGGTTTCCTGCAAACTTGGGCGATGTGAGCGACCAAAAGGGATAAAGATCCTACCAGGACCTCTGGGACATCGAGGAGCGGTACCAAGGATGATGGGACTCGTACATGATGGCCGGCTACTGCTGGTCTGTCAAGAGGGACTGTCAACAGTGTAGGTATTCGCGAAAAGCTACAAGCGACAGTTTCTGCCTGAATAAACAACACCTTTACAAAGACAGTGAAGCAAGTTGTAGCACCTTTCCCATGCACATGAACATTAGTTAAGCTATGGTTAACTACGTTCATACGTATACACACTATATTTGTTTTTATTAGATCTAAGAGTATAGAACTAAGAGTATCGAAATTAGTAGGAAAGTCTACAAATAGCTCATTTAAAAACTGTCTCCCAGTGTAATATTATAACACGTTGACTTGGTCAGAAGTAGTATATGTTATTAATAAAAAGACATTTGTAGTAGTTTACTCCCTATACAGTAATCAAGCATGTATTTTATATGGTATATTCTGTATGGTAATATATATATATATACATATACATATACATATATACATATATACCACTCGCTGTAAGACATTATCACGTAAGAAAAAAATAAATATTCGGACTAATAGTTGCATGATATTTTACGTATTTAGTATTAAATTTGTCTCATGTCTGCTTTTGGGAATATACACCTTTGGGTATTAATCCCCGGAATTTCATATTTACATTTAAAACAATATTTTTACCACCTTCAATATGGCATCATTTATCAAGTCCGCTGTGATATTTTACGCTTGACCTATTTTAAACATACTTAATTACCAGCCATTTATGTGTTCCCTATTTTCTTGAATAGAAGCAGCCCTTGATTAGAGGCCGCCCGTGAATAGAAGCCGTATGCGGGGAAGAGATACAAATACATTGTTTTATTATAACATAGTTTCTATTTCAGATTCTCCCAATATTTTGTCAGTTAAACCGTCAATTTCCTCTAACTGATAGACTACATTTTCATCTCGCCTCATATCAGCAAAAGTTGGCCTTGGTTCGCATTTGAGGATTTCATTTGATTCATTTAAAAATACTATGGTTTTCTGGGTTGGTTTGCCTTCTCCGAGGCAATGAATCATGTCAGCACCACTCTTTGGTACCCCGCATGTATCAAAGGATTTCCTGACAACTTCAATATCAAGTTTCTTCCAAGTGCTGACACCCTACTGAACTTGCAAAAGATTGTTTGGCAGCTTCACCATCCCTCATTTGGCGTATTCGAACTCTCCTTTTCGAAACCATTCGTTATACAACTCATATAAAATTGTTTTGAAGGCTTCTTGATGGAAACATCCAATGCCTGAAGGAACTTTGCCCTGCCTCCTGGGATAACATCCATGACTGTATTCGTTTTCCTTAATGTATCTTCGATATTCTGAAACATGTGACATTTCTTCAAAGAGTCCAAAACTAGAAATCTCTTCTCAAAGGCCAAACTCCTCCATACTTCTGAGACCCAGTTTCCTGTCAAATGATTATTCATACAACCATCTTGAGAGCATTTCACAATGGGACCTTAAACTGCTGCAACTTCACATTTGACCTTTTCCCCTCGTATGGCAACGAACGACTTCATTTTAGAGCCATCTTCTTTGACAGCTGAGCATACAGTTATGCGCTGCTTTATTATTATTTTTTATTATTATATAGAATCGTATTATTGTTTTATTGAATAAATGTAATATTATTTCATTATAAATTAATTGTATTATGTTATTGTGTTATATTGTAATTTTAATTGTATTATATATGGGGTTAAATTAGCACCTTTATTATTATCCAGGCCATATGTTGCAAATCTACTACCTTGTTTGGTGAAGATCGCCAAGAGAGTCGATGATTCCATTCAGGTAAGCTGTACTGAATCGCCAATATACATAAGGTTATTTTCAGGATGGCAAAAGAAAGTATATGCTGCATAGTAATTTAAGTAATTTTTTAGTATTTTTTAGTACAAGATTAATTTTTAGATAAGTAGGAGGATAGGTATTGCCGCATTCATCTCGTCTTTGAGAATGTGTTTTGCCCTTAAAAAGGAAGAAAGAAAGCCAAGAGCTTTCGTATTAACTATATTAAATATATTTTTAGTTATATAAATTAAATTATATATGTATATACAATATATAATGTTCGTATTATTAATACGTAAATTTAATTGGATTCATTTGTTGGGTGCTGTAAGTGGCATTATTTCAAATGTACTATCATGACAAAGGACCTCATAGCTCTAGCTTCCAAAGACTTATTTAATGAATGGATATCTTAAGGCATATTGAATTACAATTATTTCATTATTTGATTTGCCTTTAAAAGGAAACATTAGGACATTTGATGCTGAAATTATGTCCCGTTCTTGGACCTTTCTTCAGTGAAGATGATGTTAAGGTAAGGTTGCATATACCAGTATTGTTTTGAATTATTACTGTTACTGTTTTAATTGATTTTTTGCCAAAGGAAATATTTTTAGATTTTACTGACACCAAGTGACCATATACTTTATGGACATGTCGAATGCTGCGGACAATTTTGTGCAAAGCAATTTTTTTGTATTAATAAAAATACAGTACAGCGGTGATTATCCAAATCTTGATTATCGGAACATCAAAATAGGTCGATTTCCCCCCTTAAAACAGATTTTTGATTAACAAAACGGGAAGAAATTACCGTTAGTAGCGACTGATTTGTTGAACTCTATTGGCTATGGGTTCTTTGAATTACATGGCGAGATAGCATTACAAATGAGGAAGTACTAAGAAGAACAAGGCAAAGGCCGCTGCATTTGATACTTGAAGAAAGGCGATGGAAGCTGGCAGGGCATACTCTCAGGTTGCGTACGTATTCAATTTGCGCTCGAAATTAGTCTTACAAAGCATTGTTAAGGCGTAATCAACCCATGTGGCTTTACACGGATTTTTGGTTTGTTCAAATGATTTTTAACTAAATTAAGTTCAACCTGTTCATATGGTCGAGGGTGTACTGTACAGATTTCATTTCTTTATTGTTTTCGCTCCATATATCACGATATTAATGTTAACCAGTTGTTGGTGCCAAAAGCGTTTTAAGAAGGCGTAAGATGTTTCTTAAACCATTTTATATGTCAAACCATGCAATTGTCTGCGTCGTTTGATATTTTTTCAATTCCAATCTTGCAAATACACATTTTGTATTTTCTGGATACTCTACCAAGCGATCTCATTAGTAAAAATACAACCTCAAATTTGTTACGGGGACAGAATATAAGCAGCTACTGTCTCAAGTCGGCATAATTTTCAGTCTTCCTCTGTTCTCTTGATTTTACTCTTTTTCCATCAGGTGGAATATTGGAGACATCATGCAGGTCCATTCTTTCTTGTTGACCACAACAGGATCAGCCATGAGGTATTCCATGACGTAGTCACATTACCATCAGGCTTGTCTCCGTACCACTTCTCACATTTTTTGATAGCAAGTAGCCCTCATAAATCTTATTGGATTGTTTTAGAGACATCTTCGCGTCTTATCTTGTATTCTCACAATGCAAGTTTACTAAATTCACGAAAAATGTGTCGCACAGTCATCTCTTTGGTCAGAAACCCTTCATAATTGTTAAACGTCTATCTTCACTGTGGGTATTAAGATACCTTGTACATAAAGGTGCTCGAATACTATACAAATCCATGTTTCGGTTCCCGGTCTTAATCATGTTTATTTAGGCAATTCCGATGTAGGTAAATGTATCAACCCTAAGCCCCTAAATAAACAGCCCTTGCATGGTCATTTCCATCCACGCTGTCTCTCGACTCGCAACGTCTTACTCTCATTTCCCCCACATAGCCTCTAAACACAAGGACTTATGCTTCATCAACTTCCTGCAACAAAGGTTCCACGCTGTTCTTGATTTACGTGCCCAAGTTATTTTTTAACGTAATTTTTCCTCTAGGCAATTATTTTTAGTTAACCCTGAACCACCAGGCCGATTTCTGATCAAAATAGTTACAAGATGTTAAGGATTATGTGTTATGTTAACATTATGTTAACAAACATGAATTGGCTTCTCGTTGACCCATGTGCTGCTATGTCTATTTTCTTCTGTTTTCGGGAAAATTCTGTACTTTTAGACCTTTCAGAGTGTATTTTCTTAAATGCAGGAGAGATATACCTTCTCTATGTTGTTTTGAAGTGGTGTTAAACCTGGCCAAGTTAAAATTGGCTTGCATTTGGAGGAAGCTTTTGTAAAAAATTTTATTTCAGTGGAGAAAATTGACAACCGTATTAGGTACATCGCTTTTATGATCAACAAGATGATGGTCCGTGTTTCTAGTGGGTACCTTCCTCGGTCTGGTTGATACAATCCTGAGAAGGCCTAAGTCTTTGCTATTTCGCTTTGTTTGCTGATAGTCAGGCACAAGTAAATTACATTCTCTTAAACAGAAATCATCTGAAACACATTTAAAACACGATGTCGATAAATAGTGGGGTGCTGTCCACAACAGAAACTGCTTGCTGCAGACATCCAACTGAATGCAGCCAAAGTTACTGCCACGTGTTTGAAACTTGGAGGAACCGCATGTTTGTGAGGAGAAAAAAATCTCTGTTGTAGGAGGCTGGTGCCACCACACCAAACATAATCGATATTAAGATTACATGGAATGACCTAAAATCTTTGTTTTCCAGGCTTCTTTGATAAAACTTGTGGTTGCACCAAGACTTAACAAAGTCAAAAGAAAGCATGGTGGACGAATGAGGATAAAGAGTCGCTTATTAAGGAAAACAGGAGGCTTTTCGAGGAGTGGTAAAGGAAGAGTCCAAGAGAACCCTACCTTGCTATTAAGTATAATGTTAAGCATGAAGTCTATTTTCCAAAGACACTGCTATGACAAGTTTCTAAATCGTCATGAGAAAGACAAACTAAACTGGGTCTTCAAAATGAAGACAGGGAAGCTAGATATTGCATATGATGACGAGGCTAAACTGAAAGCCTGGAAGAGAAAATTCCAGAAGTTGCTAAAGGAAGAATTCCCCTGAGGCGAATTTAGCTTGTCCAATATAAATCCTACCTCAGACTTTGCTGCCCTGGCTACAGAAGACATTGTTCCTCCAGCCATTTAATACATTAAGGCAGGTAAAGCTGCAAGGCCAATTTGCATGATTAAAATCTTGAATCTTGAGTTTTTATACAAAGAGGTGGAGATGAACGGCCACAACTTCAATGGGAGAATTTCAAACAGAAACACATTGAAAGGCATTTTAAAAGATGTGTTGGAGATCAACAGAACATACTTCATTGCCCGGCTGAAATATTGATGTTCGTTATATTTGTATTCACTACGACGCATTCTTGCTTTCTTCCTATACAAAGAAAACATTGTTTAGAAAATTTTAATAACATAGAGACGTGTTTTTAGTTATCAATTAACAAGAATCATGATAATTCCAGCGAATATCTTCCGCATACTAGCAGGTAAATAGCGCGCTTTCGATAACCTTTTTGTTTGGACTTGAGAAAGTGAAATTAGTAATTCTTCCATTCATCACATTACATAGTTAGCTTAGAAGTGAAAGCGAGACAACCAAAGTGTATTTTCCTCCTGGTTTGGTAGACCATATATATCATACAAAGAAACAAGGGAAATCAGAAAAGAGTATACAGACTACTTTATGAACCAAGGGGCAGTTCCGCGCAATGGAGGTGTGGCCAAGTAGGCATTTGACGCAATATTACATCTTTTTATGAAGGTGTTTTGTTTTATTTTTTCTTATTAGACTGGTTACAAACATTTTGTTAATTTAATAGCAAGAAGAGGGAGTTCTAAAAAAAATTGTCGTCTTTTGTAGTGTGTTTAGTATTCTGTAGAACTTTTGCTAGAGCCCATCTCTTTTTTACTTTGCCTTATTGATTGTGCTTTAAGCGGAGGAAAGTTTGCGTTTTTCATCATATCGGTGTACAATTGTTGTGGTTTTTGTTGAAGGTGGTGCAAGATTAATTAATTAAAGTGTGCAGGATGTGTGCACATTTGATTGGTTTCATTGATTACATAAACAACCTCTTGAACTTTTAACTTAAGCTTTTCGTTTTGTTGGAATTATTGAAGGCAGCAGTGAAATTTGGGTGATGCCTTTACGATCTGTTTTTTAATAAATAACATTAAACTGCATTTTTCTATATTAGATAAATACAGATTTGATACGCCTGAACCATAGGATTTTGATCATTCCTCCGCTTTTCCCATTGATGGGTAGCTCAGATGTCGCGACTTCGCTGTTTGATATCAGAGAGCAAGGATAAATTTCTCCACGAGTTGAGCCACCAGGTTTTTTTTACGATTTCACAGGGCAGCATTTGTTCTTTAATTGTCAATTAATGTCTCGATGCGTTAGGCGTGAACTAAACCTTAATTTTGTTTGCTTAAGTCATCATTTAAGAAATCCAGTGGGCTTAAATTTTTAATTTTTTCTCAGAAACTGTTCAATTGGCAGTTTACGTTACTTCCCTCAACATAGAAGTGCAAAAAGAGCGAAAGGTTTTCTCTAACATTTTTTGAATACTTCTCATTAAATAGGGTGGGCAACTTTATTTTGACAAGCGATCTTTAAACGTTGTTTTCATAGTAAGGATCTGCTGAGCTACACAAATTGAGGCCGTTTCTATGAAATTCAATTAGGGTTTTCTTCTCTTCTGGCTAACTTGTCACCGTTGCTTTCCATCTTGGTTAGTTACATATGTCAGATTTTTTACGACTGATTTTGACTTTAATTGGTCAATCTAAAACGTTTTGGATGAAAATTCCTTCAATTACACCAGGATAAAGATACCTGATAACAGAGCGACCATATTTTGTTGAGCACATTGTTTTGGAAACCACATTTTGTGCGATTGACTATTAGAGTGGAACAGGCTGTGTAGAAGACATAATAAAACATGACACCGATGTCTGCGGTACTTCTATGGAAATATTAAAAGTTCTCATGTGAACCATAAAATTTTTTTTCATGTTACATGTACATTTTTGTAAGAATAATTCAATATGGTACACGATGCAACTTTTCAAGCGCATGCATTGCAGTAGATATGTTTTGTGTGCGTGAAAAATTCCAGCATGGGCACAGTAATACAGGAACTTGTGCAACATTGTGTGTCGGAACCCGGATTATAAAAGCCGGATCTTAATGGCCTATTAGTCTATAAAACCAAACAACCACAAAAGTACAGAATTAATGAAATTATTAGCCCCCAGAGCATCTGAAATAGGCAAAAAATCTTTGAAATACTCGATGTTTGGTCTCTATGTATCTTTGAATCATCGTTACGTTTAGGAAAATTCTGTTTTGGAAGCCCTTTCGGCTGCAGTGCCCAAGTCAAGGTCCAGGGATCTTTTAAATAATTTTTTTATTCTATTATTATTAATTTTTCCCCGCAGAAAATAAATACAACCATCAGAGGCTTATTTTTTAATTTCACTCTTCTTGTTCTTATAGATGGATTTGATAGCAACTAGTTTAGCTGTGTAGTGTCACTCGTTGTTCAATAAACCAATAGATAGTACACCTGCGCACAGTATGCGAATGCCTTTGCACAGTAAAAACTTCTCTTTTAACGTTTGGACGACTGTTCTTTAAACAAATAAACGTTATAGTTTTCTTAGATTAATCAACTCATTGAGATGTTTGACAGCACTTGTTATAATTTTTTTTATTTTGATAACAGCACGAGTTGTAGCAGCTCACATGGATGGCAGTTGCTAAATATTTCTATTGTAATCGTAAAAATTTGGAATTGAAAAATCACACTAGTTGCTATAAATGGTATCTGTCACGTACTAATTTATTAGATTCATAAATATATTAAAGCTAGGGTTGTAGCTATAAGGCAGGAAGAATTAATGGAAAAGACCAATTTTGGGGGAGGGAAGGGGGTTTGGTAGGGAAGGAGAAACGGAAAAGGAAAATAAGGTTAAGAAGGATCTCGGAATTGGAAGAGACGGGACTACATCTTTTGAAAATTTATACAGTCGCTTTATAAAAGCATTCACGACATCACGGAAAGCATGAAAACAAGGATGTAAAATTTACAGTGTCACAGTTTTTGCACCTGTAAACACATTTGCCATATGAAATGAGATGATCGATAGAAAATTAGTTACCATTTCCGTCCCCTGCAGAAGCACTGTTTGAATTTTTAAAATTCCTTTGCTACAAAAATGTCTTCAGAAATAGGAAATAAATTTATGCATTTATTTTTTTAGTTTGAAACTGAATTTACACAGTTAGTTTCAAGAGCCAGCTAATCGCCATCCTGGCTTTCGAAAGGGGTTTTTAGGGTGCGTAGTCGAAGTGCCCGTTGGCCAGTGCCAAACGAAAAGCGATTTTGAAATGGAATTACAAAATGCGAATAAACTTACCTTTTTTTCTATTCCGAAGAGGAATGGGAAAAAACCCTACTGAAAGCAAGTAATTAATGTAATTGAAGTTTCAGGTCTAAGGCATACACAAATTTTTGTTGAATTGTGCAAACATAATATTATTTTGAATACTGATTGGTATTTACTGCCCTGTAATATTTTTAAAGTTAGAGGGAAGCGAACAGAGCTTAGAATTTGTAGAGAATGTTAATTATTTTTTAATTTCTTGCGTTGGAGACTAGGTAGATAGAGAGAGAAGCAAGAAGCTTTTCTTCAGTGACGGGCGGGTACAAAAATTTACGAACAGAAATGGTCTTTTAATAACACGCAAAAAAACCAGGTTCAGAAACGCCTGAATCAGCTGGCTGATAAGGGTGTACATTCTGTACCTACTTTCTTAAAGTTCCCTGACACTGTGATCGAATTAGCCTGAAATACCATAGCTGTATATCAAACAGTTATTTGAAATAATACGGTGTCGAGCACTATTGTTGAGAAAGGTGGTACCCATTCGCTGAACATCAAAACTACCTAGAACTAGACAACTAAAAGAAGCCAGTTTTTGTTGTTCAAGTGGGACAAGGGAGAAACTGAAGCTCTAAATGAATAATTTCATTAAAAGCTTTGCATGAATGACGAATTCAGAAAAATACTTTGAATTAGTTCTCAGGGAATTTAACTTCGTAGCTTGCAGACGTCTTGCTTGGAATGCATGCCGTCGCCATTTAATACCGGGCACTAAGGCAATGCTTAATGCAAGTCGCATTCACCCTGTTATTCACCAAGGAGGTTGTACAGAGTTTTTCCAGGCTTCAAATGTTAGCCGGAAGAAGCCTATGGAAGATCATTTAAGGGAAATTATGAAACGTAGCTTGGAAGGGAAGAGAATTAAGTCACTGCACAGGGGAAAATGAAGGCGCCATCAAGAAAATAAATGATTGAATGAGTACTTAACGTACGAAGATCGTTACCGGAAGAATTCGAAAAAGTTTGAAACATTTGTGCACCTGGCGTAAATCTTGATAGCTCTTTGGATGATAAACCACTTGGATTGAGTATAGTGCGTGTAGTACTTGACCGCCTCATAGGGCAGGAGGAGGTGACTGGCATCGACCCTTTTGATTTAATTTTTAGAAGATGAACTCAGCCCTAAAGGTGTTACCAGTTTGTTGAATGACTTGGATTAAGATGACGATGCCCTCATACACTAATTTTGGCATTTTTAACCATATTGATGTTTTTAACATAGAAATATAACCCCCTGCATTTCCAGTTCATTCTTATTTTCCTTTTCTAAATAAGTCCTCCTTTCTATTTAGACCCTTCTCCTTTTAGCCCCACATTATAAGGCGGCTTAATTGATCTTTTAGGGTAAACTTAAGACACTAAAAAACAAAAGAATATTCCCATACTATTAGTTTTTAGTTTTTTTAATTTTATTTGATGTCTGGTCATTTTAATTTAGCCAGCCAGATAATGCTTTCTTTTCTCTATATCGTCTCTACCCATCAGATTTTACTGAAGACCTTTATTCCGAATTCAAAATCAACTTCAGCAGTAATTAGAAGAGCAGCTGCTTGCAGTCTCAATGCAGTCTGTGAATTTTCAAGAAACCCGGAAAAGTCCTACGCATGGCTTATCAATGTGTTGTTGGGTAAGTTTATTGTAAAACTCTTTTTTACAATATATTATTATTATTTTTGGCCGCATCAGCAGTGTATTAGGTACAGAAGTTTAGGGGGTGTGGGTGTGTGTGTGAGAGAGAGAGAGAGAGAGAGAGAGAGAGAGAGAGAGAGAGAGAGAGAGAGAGAGAGAGAGAGAGAGACAGAGACAGAGAGACAGANAGAGAGAGAGAGAGAGAGAGAGAGAGAGAGAGAGAGAGGAACGAGTCTGTCTGTATCTGTGTGTAAATCACAAAGACAAAAAGACAGACATATTGATAAAGAGGCAGCCAGAAAGACGGAAAGATTCGCTCTATCGTTACATAACAGGAAAGTAAGGGGTGGGTGGCACACGCCGGCAAGCAACTTTTAAAGTTTGAAGAAACGGCTTTCCATATATAAAGAAGAAAAATAACAAATATGAGCTTTCCTTGAAATGCAAGAAGAATGGTACAGTACGAGATGGATAGAAGAAAGGAATAAACATGAAATATGCTTAGTGCTTTGGCCATTCACATAAATGAACCTTTCTCTTCTCCCTTAAACCTTCTTCGCAAACAAAGGTTTATAATTGTGAGAGAGAGGCTATCATTGAAAGACCAAACGCTTCACAGTTTTTATTGCAGATAAAGTAATATAATAACTAGCACATGTATACTTATATATGTTCTTAAACCACAACTGGCTGTAGACAATGCTGCTTGAGCTCACAAGAAATTCTACTAGACGAATTGCAAAAAAGGAAATGATAAATCGATTTGCGAGAAGAATTAGGAAGATATGATAAAGTAATAAGAGATAGAGGATAAAACACACGAACTTAAACATTTAATTTTCAATGCACGCACTAAAATAACTGCCACAGAACTTAGGATTTTGAAATAACTAATAAAGCCTTCTTATTCTCATTTTATTTACATATTTTTCCAGAGAATATTGTTGAATAGTTTATCTCCAACTGTTTTGAGTTGGATCTTACCTTTGTTATGTGAACTTGAGGCTATATTTTAGTTCTTTCTTTTGAAGCTCCAGTTTGTGGTTATATATATAAAACGACACACAAGCACACACACACACACATACACACACACACATATATATGTGTGTGTGTGTGTGTGTGCTTGTGTTTCGTTTTATTTCTAAATTTCAAATAACCCTCGCTTCGTTCGGGCGATTTTGAAGTTGAAACTTGGGCTATTTATTCCAAATCACCCTCAAAACCATGTCATTACTATTGCATATATGTATATGAAATTTTAAATGTGTATGTATATGTATAAAAATGAACAAGTGCATTTCTATTAAAGGCTTAACGGAAGTGTCGATGGTTAACGTAATTGTAGCTTTATTAATTTAGCTACATTTTTTCACTTTCTTTGACAGGTCTTGTTGTGCCTCTAGGCGATGAAGAGAAATCTCTTACAATTCTCGGTGCGCTGATGTGTTTTCGCCAACTTATTCCGAACCTTGAATGTAGTAAGAGCAAAGAACATACTTTGAAAGGTAGCTTTGGGCGGACACTTAGCAGCCCAAATGATAAAGGCACTGTGGAATCTTTAGTAACTGAAAAACAACTTTTACAGGTATATTAAATGTTAATCCTTTTGGCTTTCATACCCACTTTCTTATTAGTTTTTACTCCAGGGGTGTTTAAACTCACAGACTGGCTTTGCGAACCAGGCGCCCATTAATTTCTGCAGAAGAAAACCACAAGGATTTTCTCGTGATGCAGGTCTGTTTAATGCGGATGTCAAACATATGTTTTGATTTTTAAGGTTCTGATTGACGTTTTGTGTTTCGTTAACTATGAATGTTAACTCTGTGAACAACCGTTTGAATGTATGAAAAAAATATTTTTTTAGATTTTCTACACTTAGTTTTATCCACTTTAACCTCACATGATTTTCATTCTATACTTAAAATAATTGTATTAAAATTGTACGTTGGTTAACTATCAGTCCTGCTAGGTTCGAACTAGTGCCTTTGTCTCTACATAATTTTTACACGAAAACATACTTTTCGTTTTTCTATAATTCCACTTCCTGTCCATCTGTACTACATTTCAAAAAAATTTTGTTGGCCATTTTGAATTTCTGGGATCAGTTGATCAGACCTTGGAACAGAATTCATCAGTCTGTGGCCAAAATATGGGTGCAGAAATGATCTGGTTGAAAACGAGTGCAAAGAGTTCAGTTGATAGCCTTGGGCACTTGTTCGAATACAGTTCGGTGCAGACATACTGTCCACTTTTCTACAATACCAAATCCTTTCCATCTACTAAAAATTATTTTCACATTTAATATATTTTGTTCATAATTATATTACATAAAGTTGATTATTGTGTATTTAGATATATTATGTTAATTTTAATAAAATTTTATGTATCTACTAAAAGTTTAAAAGTAAGTATTTTCATTGAAAATACTCAGTTTGTCTAGCTCCATTATTTATGATTTATTATTAATCGTTAATTTTATTGATAACTTATTGTTTTACCATATTTTGCATAGATCTCCATTGCTTCGTTATCCCGTTGCTATTATTTCCTTTTTGTGCTATTTTTGTCATCATCCTGTGAAAAATTCACCCCCAAGTCTTTGAATTCGCCCAACTGTTCACCTTTCTCTCCTATAACATCAACATTTATGTTTTCTTTTATACTGTTATTTATTATTGAAATCATTGGTTTTTCCCTTTACGATAATTCTCACCCTGAACCTTCTACATTTGTTTCTACCGCTTATGTCAGCTATCTTACTACTTTCTCAATTTTGGTCAACAATACGGTGTTGTTTCACGTTGTAAAATTTGTACCTCCAATGTTAATTACTGTTAGCAACTTTCCATCGTCGCTCTCGTTACTTTTTACAGGAATATCTTGATAAGGTGTGGTTATATTGGGTAACACTGTAACCCACCTTGAGGATTCAAACGTTCAGATATGATGTCTTAATTATCTTTGTTTTCATTTTTCTCTAAGACCTTCCTACCATAGCACATTCCCAGTCTCTTATCCCATAGATTCCATAGAATTCTGGTGCTTTAACAATGGTTTTTGTCAACATTGTGGCGGAAGCTTGCCTGATGTCTATGAATATACATGTGTTCTTTTTCCCCAGAATCTTTTTTACTACCCGCTTTAAGGCAAATATTTGTTCATTTGTTCGCCCGCCATCCCAAAATCTGGTTTGTATTCTCGCAGTAATTGTTGTTCTCTGTTTCGTATTCTTTATTTTGTTGTATTCCTAAAATCTTGTAACTGTGTGATAAGAAGGCTCCTGGTCTGTAGTTGTTTCCGTTTGTTACTTCAAAACTTTTTTATATTAGGTAATTAATGCTATCTGGCCAGTCAGGTGATGTGTGTCTAGAATTTGATGTTAAGCAATGAACTTGAAAAGGTAATGGGAAAATACGGAATTTTCACATGAAGCATGAACCAAATTTACATTAAAAAGAAAGCATTTTTAGAGCGAAGTGGGGCTTTTTCATAGCAAATTCGAGTAGAGTTCATATTTGATTCAGACCATAATACAATTTTGCGCCTCGTATCACTTATCCGAGAATAGCTGCGAAATCGAAGATTTGTGTTATGTATCCTCTCTCCACTATTTGTTGAGTAAGATGCATAGACTTGAATTAGTTTTGTATTTCCATATGTAAATTTTATTTTTTGTGTATAATATTCTTGTTGAAACTTGGTTATGATCTGTAGTTGATAATTTGGTTCATACTTTTTTTCACTAGCAGTACACATTATTTCTTCTCTCGTCATTTTCCCCTGCCAATCCAGCGTGTTTATAAAATTCCAGTCAAACCCCATATAAATTTTTAACTCAAAGATTGTGCAGTTCAGTCTATCAAAAGTCATTCTGTATACGGCTTTTAAGTGTGCATGCGGTAGCAGACGCTTTTTACTTAGCTAAGTAACATAACATAAGTACATAGCTAAGGGTAGTTGCATATCGGTAACTGGTTTGCGGTTGTTATATTACCATCATGTATCAGCAGAACACGTATTAAGCAATCATGCCAACAAATATTTTTGTCAGATTCCATAAGTTGCTCACTATATACCAGTTTGTAGATAGAAATTTGTAATGTAGTCTTACTAGATCATGTTAATTAAAAACTACTTGTCGAAATATATAAGGTAATTCTTGGAATATATATCACCCTACAAGTGTATAATGATTTCTTACAATTTTTTTCGACTTTATCATACCTTATCATTGGAATAGACGAGCGTCGAAAATGCAATACAAAGAGGCATTCGTTTTTACAAGAAATGCAAAACAATAAGTATTTTTCGAAGTAGATTCTATTATTTTAGTGATGGCAATGGAGTCGTGCACTAGTCTATCAAGGTTTTTTGGGGACGGAGATTTTAAGAAGTACAAGTCATTAACCTTTTTCATTGTCAGTGTCTTTTATCTTTTATGCTAGATCTATGAAGTTAGTATGTACTGTACCAAACACAAGGATCATAACATCGTTACATCAGCATTGGAAGTCCTTCAACAGTTGCTTTTATCGAAACCACAGGCATTGGTTAACATTCTTTTATCTCCAGATGGAATATCACCAACAGTCTCTAACCAAACAGCTTCACCTGATAGTAAGTAAAGGATTAATAAATAAATAAATAAATAAATGAATGAATAAATAAATATATAAATCAATTAATTAATAATGTATATGTATAAAGCGGGTCTTTTTTACTTCGCCTGTTTGGTTTCAGTTTGTGTTTTGAAGAATGCTTATCTGCCGTTTCTATACCATCCGGTATTTTCCTTCTGAGTTCTTTCTTTTAATTATAATTATGCAATCCTAATGATTAAATCCCGACAAATTCGCATACCTCTGCCACGTCGTACTTACAATTATTACTATGAAATTGTTTTGATGATCATAGTGAACTGTTTGTTGATGCAATGGACATTTTGCTAAAACTACATACACACACACACACACACACACACACACACACACACACAATTATTGTCTTTTAAGTTTATAGTATGAATTTAAAATATATTTATAAATGTAGTTATTTATTATATATACCAAATATTTTTTCACGCATATAATCTTTGCAATTTTGGTAGAAATAAGCAAGTTTCAGTGTGCCTCCACCAGCCACTTTAAAGAAAACGATCTGAATAGACATGTAATACCTTTTTTATACAAATCTCCAAGGCATCTCATTTGCTTTGGATGTGCTCATGTACTAATTTACATGCTATGCCAGAAAATAGCAATACTTGTTTTGTATATTGTTTACTAGTGGTATCTTTGGCCAGCACATTTTTTTATAATTACGTTTGATTTTATTCAATTTTTTTGTGTTGTTACACACAAACATAAAAAACGTGATATTTTGTGGACATGTTATTGACCACTCGCCTAGGTGTGTCTGTTGGCTCGGTCTAAGAATGTTTTTCCCTTCCCTTTCCTCCCCCATCTCTCTTTCTCACTCTTTCTCACTTTCTCTCGCTCTCTCTTTCTCTCGCTCTCTCTTTCTCTCGCTCTCTCTTTCTTTCTATCTTTCTTTCTCTCTGACTCCTAATCACCTGCTATTCCTCTGTTTATCTATGTGTCAACTTATTTGTGCTTCTCTTCATTTAATCAGTTATTTCTATCTAGATATTTATCTATTTTCCTACCTTGTTTTTTGTCGGGTCCTTTTTCGTTGTCATTTTTTATTCGGTTTGAGAATGTTTTTTCTGTTTCCCTCCCTTCACTCTCTTCCTCTCTCCTCTCTCTCTCTCTCTCTCTCTCTCTCTCTCTCTCTCTCTCTCT
>RDPX01000015.1:1038409-1060321 GCA_003991215.1 Morbakka virulenta
TATATGGGTCTATACTTGCATGTACGTACATACATTTTTATGTATTTTATGAAATTTTGATTATGGTGAACGGCCTGGTCAGAAAAAAACCCGTATCTGTGATTTTTTGTAGAGAATTTTAAGTTGTAATATTAAGACAGATTATGATGGTTGAAAGGCGGTTCAGAGGTACTCATAATGGACATCTCCAATGGGAAGGAAGTAGTGATAGTAGAAAAAAGAAAGACGACAAGAGTAACTATGAGGTACTCAGTTCAAAGGCACACTGTTACTCCTGTCTCCAGCGATAGGAGGGCTTTTCAAAGAATTACACGATATATTCCGCATGGAGCAGAATGACATGAGAATGATAAGATGGATGTGCAACGTAAGTCAAAAGGACAGGCTCACTTCTAATGAACTCAGAAGGAGATTGAATCTGGACAGTATTGGCAGCTGTATGCAGAATAGGAGGCTTCGTTGGTTTGGTCATGTGGAGAGAATGGACAAGAATGCTTGGNAATGGAATGTGTGTAGGTCACTAACCAGGAGTTGCTATTAGGGGTATGTAGTGTATACTCTAACTTAATTGGGTCAGACAAGCACTAAGGCTTAGTTGCTATGCATTTGCGTTTGTGAGACCAGAATTGCATGTCGGAAGCAGGACTCTTTTAGTAACAATACAAATTCACTGTCCAAAGCTGGATCTTTGGTTGTTTTCATCGATTTCAAAGAAAACCTAATTAATACGGCTATTTGTAAACATAGACATTTCAGCTTGATCTGTCGAGATAGAGCTACGGAATGGTATGTCAAACACGAGAAAGAACACGAGATAATATATTTGGAGGTATAATATTAAGCATATTAAATGTATTGAGAAACACAGGTTTATTTATGTATATGGGTCTATACTTGCATGTACGTACATACATTTTTATGTATTTTATGAAATTTTGATTATGGTGAACGGCCTGGTCAGAAAAAAACCCGTATCTGTGATTTTTTGTAGAGAATTTTAAGTTGTAATATTAAGACAGATTATGATGGTTGAAAGGCGGTTCAGAGGTACTCATAATGGACATCTCCAATGGGAAGGAAGTAGTGATAGTAGAAAAAAGAAAGACGACAAGAGTAACTATGAGGTACTCAGTTCAAAGGCACACTGTTACTCCTGTCTCCAGCGATAGGAGGGCTTTTCAAAGAATTACACGATATATTCCGCATGGAGCAGAATGACATGAGAATGATAAGATGGATGTGCAACGTAAGTCAAAAGGACAGGCTCACTTCTAATGAACTCAGAAGGAGATTGAATCTGGACAGTATTGGCAGCTGTATGCAGAATAGGAGGCTTCGTTGGTTTGGTCATGTGGAGAGAATGGACAAGAATGCTTGGGCAAGTAGATGCAGAACAAGCAAGGTGACAGGAAACACTGGCAGAGGAAGACCGAAGAAAACATGGGAGGAAATGAAAGGATTGATCTCAAACAAAAAGGTGTCAGCAGAGACCTGGTGAAGGATAGGATAGCTTGGAAGTCAATTTCAAGAAAGCGTCCAACACATGCTAGACTGTAAAATGGACGTTAAACCGAATATGATGATGATGATGATGATGATGATGATGATGATGATGATATGCATGTATATTTGTATATAATACATATTTATGTGTGTTTGTATGTTAAGTAAAAGTAACTTTTAAAGAACGACTCGGTAAGGTGGGAAATTAAGTTTCAATAGTTTTCTTATGGAGGATTTAGCTTGGATGACGTAATGGTAAAGAGATAATCATAAAAAGGCATTAAGAATGAATTCTTCTCAAGGTTTATAATTTGAATGATCAATGAAAACATTTTGTGGAAAAATCAGTTTAGAATTTTGCAAAAAGTAGATCATTTTGACCAGGGCGAGAAATGATATAAAACTACTGTTTATATACAAATATGCGGATAGTTGAACTGGAAAAAGGTGAACGTTAACGGACAAGCACTTTCCTAAAGACCACACAATACGGAAAATCTTTTACCGAAACGACTTTAAGATTAGTTACAGCTGCATGAACAACACAAAGCCAATCATCGACATCCACAACAAGCGCATCCTCGCTTCACAAAAACCAAACAAACAGTTCTAAGGACAACAAAACATGCAACTGCCAGCAAAAAAGCACATACCCACCTAATAAAAATATTCCAGTAGCGCTTTATATATCTTTTTTACAACTAGTGTTGGTACGATATATAAAGCGCTACTGGAATATTTTTATTTGTACATTTCCTGACGAGTGAGTAAAATCACGAAACAGGCTTGTCGAGATGGACAGTGTAGTTTTTTTATTCTTTCCAACTTATTATATCTCTTTTATTACGCTCTGCATTTATGTATCGAGCACTCTAATACGGTTAACCGAATCGAAAGCACTATATATATATATATATATATATATATATATATAAAATAAATCATATCATTACCCTTAAAAGTGCTCATTGAAGTTGAAACAAGAGCTAGATATAAAATAATTAAACAGAAAGAAACTATACTGTTATTTTAGTACTGCGTTTCGTTTTCTTACAGTCATCATGTAAATTCGATTGTATTTTAAACTGATAAGTGTAACGACACAAAATTTAGAGTTCTAAAATAACAGTCTAGTTTCTTTCTGTTTTATTACTTTCTGTATCTACATATATAAATTGTACTGCCATCAGGAATTTTGGTTTTTAAATGTACTCACTTGTTTACATTTGTAGAATGTCTGCCTGTAGAAACTTTAATCAATGTGATAAACAGTGTATTGGTTGATGAGTCGGCAATTGCAAGCAAATTGGCATGTACCTCATTGAAAGTAAGTGTTGTCTTTAAATATTTATCAGTTGGAAAGTGAGTTATGTAAAAACTATGAGCATTGATCCATAACTAGCTGTGTAAAGAGGAAGATTAAGCATTATCTGACCCCTTACCTTTCAGTCTGTGAAACAGTGAAACACAAAGAAAAATGTAAAGTGGTGTGCAACCAAACTGTATAAGTAAATCGCTCTTAACTAGAAAGGGGTTATTGAGGTCGTTGTATGATTGCCTACATATAATCTTCCGTAAGGTAAACTGTTTGCATTTGAAAGAGAAAAATCAATTCAGGGGGTTTGTTACCTAATCATTTGCTTTACAGATGCTGCGCAAAAAAGATTGAGAAGGAAGTTGTTTTGGAAATCTAAAAATTTCCGCCAGGTCTCATTTGCTACCACGACTAACCATAATCAAAGTATTAAGTAGTTACTTTTCGTTATGGGGAGAGCGGAGATCCAATTGCAAGCACATAGCTGTGCAGAGACCTTAGCTCTGCCTTATTTTCTTACTACTCGCCCCAACATTTACGATCTGTCGTCATGCTTGGTAAGCATTCTGTAATAATACCAGTGTCTCTGGTTGCTGAGGAAGGGTACATCGACATCCTTCTTTTGGAGACTTTAAACAGTATAAAATCGGATATAGCTCCGCCTTTGGTACGATAACAATAGCCTGTAAAGCGTGCTCGTCTTCGGCTAAGGTGCGTACGGATGAAACGGGGCTTCACATAGATGTGAGCTAGTATAGCCTGGTTACGCTAATTGATGTTTTGAGCTCGCCACAAGACATTTGTGTTGCATCCATAATGTCTGTTTTGAAGCCGAGCATTAACTGTGCCTTAAGAAATGCTGCAAACACTGCTGTTGTCTACCAATGGATAAAGGTTTCCAGCGTCGAAAGGATCTTTACTTGGTTGAACAAAATAGTCCATTTCGAGTTTACTACTGGGTGGAAACGTGGGGAAAATGATTGCAGTTCATGAAAGATAGAAGACCTACAGTAGTTGGCACAGCACGTGATAATTGTGAATTAGTGGAAATTGATTATACCAATATTTTGAAATTATTTATAGTCTTTATGGTGGCATAATGATAAACAGGGGACATCTTCACATGCCCAGTAGCCCACTTCGCATTTCGAAATTGTATTTTTTGGCTCTGCATCACATTGGATTCTTATTTGGCATGCAGATGACTTATTTGATTAGATGTTTAATAATAAAGCAGACAAGTTTATATAAGCTTATCCTTTACTTTATATTAAATGTCAGAGTAACATAACGTGTAAATGTTAGTTGAAAATTGGCCTTCGTGATTGTAACCGTTTTTAAGAAGAAAAATGTGAATTCTGGTTGTTAATGATTGAAAATCGTAGTACAATTCATCATTTCAGGTCTTGTACCTTATGAAACAGGTTGCGGAAATGCCACTGCCCTTTATTCTAAAACACGTTTGCACAATTTGGTCTAACTAATGTTGTCTTTAGATTATCTTGTTAAAATTATCAAACAGGGCTTGTCGCACATCAACATCGAGCTTAATCACTCTTGATCAGAAACTTAACTGGTAGCTCTCACCATCATGGCAATCGAAAATGACATCAAAGAGATCGTGCGTGCGTTGAACCAGTGTTAAACTTGAAACAGTGGAGTTCTGATTTTGTCAATCTTGTTTATTTCATAATGAAGAAGAAAGTAGAAATAGTTTATAACTTGTTGAAGTCAAGCATTTTTGGATTTCTAAATGTTGGCATGCAAATGCTCTCATTTGCATTGCTGTGAGTTCAGATATCTTTCAGGGGCGGATTCGTACCAACCGTACAGCGCATTAGTAGGTTACCTTTTATTGCAACCGTTACTCTGTTTAGAAAAGTACACGAAAAAGAGTGTTTTAAAGTAGAGAAAAAAATAGTTTTACTTTCTCCAGTCTGTTTTTTGTGGATTGCATTTTTACTTTACATAATTACTTGTCTTTATCGTATTCTTTTGCGAAAAATTTTGTTTGAGGAGTAATTTTTTAAAACCTGGCTACAGATGAACTTGTTTTTTGTGATGTATTTACATGTACACCTGTCTATTGACAAGTCTTCTTATCTCCTCCAGCTAGCATTACTATTTTAAGGAGAAATCTTTAGTAGTTCCGTAATTTACTTTCGAACTTTCAAGCTGCTGTTGCTTACTTTTAAAGCTGTTATGGCATTTTTCATTCTTATTTTCTTACTATCTACTTTCTTGTTCCATTATTGGTAATATGTGCATTGAAATCAATTTATGAGTATAAGAAATTACATTGTGGTGAGGGTTGAGAAGGGAAGTCCCAGTAAGGTGTCAGTGGGGGAAATGACTAAAAGATAATGATATATGTAGAGAATGAATGAAACAGTTTCCCGTATGCAGTTGCACCTTGATTATCCGAACACCAATTATCTGAATTTCGGATTATCCGAACAAGATCTTTTGGTCCGGGCAAATATTGGTAAACGTGTGTTCTAACATAAATACATGTACTTGTATATGGAGTAAGGTGTCGTTTGTTTACGGATAATTAGTTTTACGAACAATCAGTTATCCGAACAATCAGTTATCTGAACAGATTGCTTCCCGCCCCACTTGTTCGGATAATCGAGGTTCAGCTGTGTAGATTTTTATTGATTACTCGCAATTCGAAAATTATTTACATTTTCATAGCAAGATACTATTTTCTTTGTGTTAAACCAGAATTGTATAGAGCAACTGTGTAGAAGTAGTTACAGTTTTTATGGAATCAGCTTGATTAGACAAATGCTACTGTTGCAGAACACTTTATATTGGCTGACAAAGGTAAGTTTTTGGATCGCTTTCCTTCATTTTGTTATTTCCATTAGTGGGAAATAGTAAAACTCTGTTTAATCTGAGCAGCATTTCCAGGTTGCTCCCAAAAAGTGTTTATGAAACAGGAACTTATTGGTATTTTAATGTACTTGGAAAGATGTTTGTAAAACGAAAGTGTTACTAATTCATCATTTACTAATAGTGGTTTGATATTGTTTATGGATTTCGGGTAGTAGGAACATTATAGTTGTTATACCAAGGTGAATATGTCTGATAAGAGAACACTGAAGTTATTTTTCACGTTGCTTTTGCTATCTTTATTACCACAAGTGTTACCATTCTCCTCGTCACTATCATTATCATTTACACGAATTCTGTCATCATCTTTATCCTTACTGCTGAAATATTGTCATCATCTGCACCGTTGCTGTCACAATCACCACCAAGACCAGTGGGATTATAATCATCACTAATTATGATCATCTCCATCATCACTGCCCCTAAACCTATGGCAGTCGCTACCGTCAACGGCAGTATCATAATCTCTGCCATTATCGCCACCATATTCGTAACACCATTCCAGTTAACACAACAAATGTTACCCCTTTTAAGAGTTTTTGTTTTGAATCAGATAAATCAATATATTTTATTTATACGTGTATTAAGTGCTGTCTTGATCATCTCAAACGTTAATGAAATACTACTTTTATATACATTAAAGTAAGGGTTCTCTTCCTACTATTGCCTATTGTCATAAAGCTCATTTAGCATTAGTTTCTTGCATCTTTTCTTTCCCATGGCTTGACTTTGATATTTTAAAAGATCATAGCATTTTGTATTTTAACAGGTTGAATTAATGGAAACATTGGCGACGATTGATTACAGGTAATATGCGTCTTTTATTAGAAAAGCCATGAATATGTATTGAAGGTAAATATCTGGTAAGTTTGTCTTATGGGTAAGAGTATTTTAGGTAATAGCCAATAAACAACCCCCCATCTTGGAGGGAAAGAATGCAAATGACCATTATACGCTTCACCACCTATTCCGCTTCCCAACAATTTAGAATGTCACGGAAAATTATATAGGAAAAGCAGCATTTAATGAGACGATAAAGTATAATAATTAGTCCGAGCGAGCGAAGATCGCTCAGACTCCTTCCAACAGTCAAAATTTGCTTATGTACTGACTGGTCAGAAATTAAAATGCTATCATGAAATATCACCCTTATGGGCAAAATTGTGCTTCAGTAGCAAAACAGATTAGTTAGTGATTTTTGCCAAGCTTCCGTAGTGAAAAGTGGCGTTTTTTCAAAATAATTGTTCGTTTAATGTTGAACCCATCTGTTGATTTTCAAAAGTGCGCGATTTTACTGAAACTTTGTTTCTGTTTGGAACAACGCAATTTTAGTGGGACAAAGAGACGGGTTTTTCCAAACCCAAATTTTTACGTTTTTCAGAAGAACTCAACACAGGACTCTACTTCAAATCAGTGTGAGTCGTGTCTTCGTAATAGCTTTTAAATATATCTTGATGATAGACCAGAATAACATTATTTTGACCTTAATACGCGATATTAGCTTTGCACAACCAGTAACGATAAACTTACGTGAAAAACATGCATTTAATACTACTAATAATAGACTATTTAACACAAAGAAAAACAGATGTCTTTTTAATAAGTCTTGGATACAGTATGTTGCACTACTGCTATACATAAAATTCCCTAACTTAAGTATTTATCACGAGCCATTTGCTTTTCTTTAAACTCACAATGTTTCAGTTGCACTTCAGTGCCTGTCAAAGTAAGACTGTTCCATACGCCCCAACCCACGAACCTTTCCAAAGGCACAGTAGCTGCTAATTGGGATTTTTTTATCCTTGAACTACATTTGACTCTATTTTCTATGTACACATCCTAGCTATGGTATATATGTATTTAAGAAAAGATTATTAAAATGACACAGCATAAAAATAAAGTTGAGAAAATATGAAATAATGTATAGAAGCTTCATATAAAAAACGTTTTATTTTTGGAAACTGGCCATTTTCTGTTGCACGTTAGCTAGAATGAGCTTTAAACGAGACAAGCCATCCCATCTAGTGTAAAATAGTATCCTCGTATTGGAAATGATCACTAATTGATACCTGCCTTCTGAGGTTTTTAGTGAGAGCTTTGACCACCAGTCAGCTGTTCCAAAGACAGGTGACCTTCGGTTAGACTGCTCAGTAATTCAGAAAAATTATCTTCGTGTTGGTAATGATCACAAATTGATACCTGCCTTCTGAGGTTTTTAGTAAGAGTTTTGACCACCATACAACTGGTCCAAAGACAGGTGACCTTCGGTTAGACTCCTCAGTAAATAGTAACATTACTGTTTTTAGGTATCCTAAAAAAGAAAAGGATTTTCACAAGGGCTCATGGAAAAGCCAAAAGGGCTTCTTTTTACAATCTTAGGTAACAGAAAGCTATATACCTTTGTGTGGTCTGTTAATTGAAAAGGCGAAACTTAAAGGTGCTCAAGTCCCTTTTTCCCGTTTCCCTTTTATGAAAGCAGTATGCATGTATTAAGCACTCAGTACAAATTTTGGAGCCTTAAGGAACATTTATATCAAGGAATATGTATGTATAAATGTGTAATTTATAGCCTTTCTAGATCAGGAGCAGTGGAAGAATAATTTTTAATTGTCGACTTATGCGTCATCTTATTTTTTGCAGACTCATACATGTGATTGAACTGAAAGCAAGAGAAGATTGTGGAAAATATCCACTCACTTCACTTAAGGTAATTTTTATTCCTTTCAGTTTAATGGATTCACAGTTGGATCCATAGATCATGATCCAAAGAACTTGTAAGTTGAAATTGAATTAACTTAAGGTATAGGTAGTTCTTACTTTCTTCATTGGTTTTTTACCCTCGTTTTTTACTAATCATTCTCCAGATGATCTTGACGAGTGCTTATTATTCCTTCATTTTTAGTTTAATGGGATACAAGATGAAGTATTGGAGACAATATTTTTAGTTTTTCTTGGTGACGAGGATGCTAGAGTTAGACTTTCAGCATCACAGTGTATAGTCAAGTAAGAATGTTTTATGCAGATAAAATAAAGGATTTTTTATTTTAGGGTATTTTCGTTTATATGCGAAATTAATCTTATCTTATATCCAATGGAAAATGTGAGTTTGCTTAGGGATGGGCACCAGTTGAAAAAAAATTAGTAACAGGGATTGCATTATGTTGTCCAGGTGTGAAGGCATCCACCTGGCCTCAGGGTAGCGATCTATTTAGTTTGAAACTTGAAATTTCATCGTTGGAGTGCGAAGTTTTTGTAACATATTTTCGTGGTCACTAATATATTTTCCAAAAAGATGTACCTATTATTGACTTAATCTGGATTTAGTAATGCATTACTTCATACAATCCCTCGCTTAAGACACACTTAGGTTTCAAGTAAAATACTCCCTCAAAATCTTACTTTTTTATTTGCTTAACTCCCAAAACTTACCACGGCCCCTGTGTTTACTTTCTATGCTGTATCTGCATAACAGAGGTATATATCCGTGGTCACACTCACGGTCAACTATTAATGATTTTTGAAGAGTTTCTGTCATTATTTGAATCTACGATTCATAAAACCTCTCCTAACGTGGTAAACTATACTGATGAAATTCCACATTTTTTAGTTTGAAATTTCACGCTCATCATGGTAGTAATGATCTATCTATCTATCTTGGTCGATTTTCACATCGCCCAAGTATGGAGACACAATCCTTCCAGCACTCTCTATCCATCATGATTGTTTTTAACTCAGCTGTATTGTCCAGCCCTGCGTCTTGCAATATGTTGTCTACATATGTAAATTTTTGCCTTCCTCGATTTCCATGCCCATCCATTGGTTGCCATAGGACAAGTTTGTTGGCTACTTCTTCTTCGTGTCTGACACAATGTCCGGCTAGCCGCATTCTTCTCTGTTGGACTTTGATGGATACTGGAGGTAGTTCTCCATATAGGTGACTATTGGGGATATGCTGTTTCCATGAAATATTGAGGGCCATTCGTAGCATTCTGGTGTAACATCCGTCAAGCTGTTTTTTCATTGTCTTTGTTAGTGTCCAGGTTTCTGCACCATAAAGTAACACTGATTCGACTGTAGCGATAAATAGTCTAATTTTAATTTTCCTGGAGAGTGTTGATGTCCATATCTTTCTTAACTTATGACATGCACTCCAAGCTAAAGCTTTTCTCACTTTGAAGTCTTTGTCTGTGCTCTCCATCCATGCTCCTAGATATTTAAAATTGTTTACGATTTTTAAAATTGTTCCATCATGTGATTTTATGTTTATTGGTGTGTTGTGGTTAAAAGCTTGTATTTCAGTTTTCTTTGCATTGCAGTGTAGGCCAACTCTTCCTGCTTCGCGTTCAAGGATTGTTAAAACGTCTTGTGCTTGGTTAATTTCTTCGGTTATTAGGGCGATGTCGTCTGCGAAATCAAGGTCCGTTACTATTGTTGGGTGGCTGCGGCGACTCTGTCGTTGCTTTATTGTAAAACCGAGTTCTTCTTCCCTACCCTGGAATGTATTTCTCATGACGTAATCGAGGACGATTGCGAAAAGGTATGGAGCTAGTGTGTCCCCTTGCAGTACCCCGGCAACAATTTGAAAGAATTTTGTTTCACCATCTGGTGTGATCACTTTTGCTCTAGTGTTTTCATACAGCTTGTGGATGGCGGCTAGTAATTTTGGTGGAACATCGTATGCTTTTAAAATTTTTATCATCATGCCTCTATGTATAGAATCAAATGCTTTGCGGAAGTCAACGTATAATATAATCGCTTTTTTGTTTCGGGCTTTAACTCCCTCGATGAGTCGGCGTAGTGCGAGTATGTGGGTAGTAGTTGATCGGCCAGGTCGGAAACCGTTTTGATTGGGACGAAGATGTTTGTCGATTTTTGGTTGTATTCTGTTTAAAATCATCTTATTGACAAGTTTAGCGACAAGTGAGGAGAGGCTGATACCTCTATAGTTGGGTGTTATACTCAGATCTCCGGATTTGGGTAGAGGAAGCATGTCGATTTCTGACCACTGTTCTGGCTTAACGTTATTATTAAATAGTTTATTGGCAAAATCGAGGAGTATTTCGTCTAGGTCGCATCGTTTTAGAACTTCTGGGGGAATGTTATCGGGTCCAGATGCTTTACCTTCACGTAAGGTGCATTTGGCTTGTCTCAATTCGTCGAGTGTGAATTCGTTGTCGTTTATATGGCAATCATTTAGAACTTTTGTTAGGTCTCCTTCAGGCGGAAGTTCTAGTAGGACTGGTTCGTTGCCAAGGAGGTTGCTGAAGTGTTCGAACCATTTATTTATGCGGTCTTCTTTTGAGTTGCCTTTTATTATTCCTTGCTTGGCTGAGTTTCGCCCGGTTATGTTGTTGATTAGTTGCCAACTCTCTCTGTGATTTCTTTGGTTGTCGGCACTCTCTACCTGGTTAATCATTTCATTGAGTTCTTGTTCTTGGATATTGTCGTACATTTGTTTTAATTTAGATTTTTCTATTTGAAGTTGCTGCTGTAGTTGTGTAGTGGGGTTGTTGGTAAAGGCTGTGAATGCGTTTTGCACCGCTTCTCGTGTTTCGTTTATCCTTGGATCATTGGCAATATTCTTACGTTTCTTTTTTACTTTCAGTGGTATGAGCTTTTCAGTGGCTTCAGCGTTGGCTTGAATGAAATGACCGTACTGTTCTGTGATGGTATTGTCTTCCGTACAGAGTTCAGAGTAACGATTTCGTACGGTAATTGTGTAGATTTCTTGTAGATTGCTGTCGTGAAGAGATGTCCAGTCATATAGTTTCTTTTTTGGGGGTGATTTTGTCATGCGTAGGCTGAGTTTGATTTTTGCTGTTAGGAGACGATGATCGCTTCCAAGACTGCTAAAGGAGTTGTATGCTTCACAATTATGTAACGAATTTTTCCATTTTTTATTTATCAGGATATAGTCGATCTGTGTTTTACAATTATTCAAATCTGATATGTAGGTCCAAAGTTTGCCCCTTCGCTTCTTAAAAGTAGTGTTTGTGATCAGTAGGTTACATTCTGTTGCATGGTCGAGTAATAATTTGCCGTTGCTGTTAGTTGTTTCGTGGTATGTATATTGAACCGATTCCTTGCCTAGATGTGCGTTGTAGTCACCACATTCAATTATTATGTGATGTTTGGGTACACTGTTCACAGTGTTAGAAAGAGTCACATAATGTTCTTCTGCATTTTCGCTGCCTTCTGTTGGGGCGTAGTGGATGACGAGTGTTGTTTTTGGGTTGCCGTTAAAGATGGCGGTGATAATTCTGTTATTGACTTGTCGTACATCCGAAAGTGATTGTTCGACTTTCTTGCTGATTAGCAGTCCAACACCTCCGCTGGTTGCTCCGTTTGAATTTCTCCATGCGCTTGATGTTATCAGTGTGCAGTTGTCTAGTGATTGTATAAGGACGGGATCATCTTCATGGAATATTTTATGATCTACTATACCGAGAATGTCTAAATTACAATTATTGAAGTTGTTGGCGAGTTCTAAAAGTTTGTCTGAGGTTCTGATTGTTCTTACATTGAGTGTTGCGATCTGAATATAAGTTTTGCATCTGAGCAGTGGGTTCCCTTTGTTCTTGCTATTTTCCGGTGTTTCCCTTCCTTTCGGGTTTGAGGAGGCACCATCATTTGTCCTCGGGTTACAAGGAGTAGCAGGAGTTTCGGGGAGGGTGTTAGCAGGGGCTTTAACCCTGGTGCTGTTTTGTTTTGTCTTCATATTTGGGTTTCAATTGCTCTTTACAACACGGGGCGCAACTCCACATGTTGTAGCAGTGTTCTCTGACTGAACTGGTTGATCCTGACCGTTGACCGTGTGATTGTGGCTCATCCGCTCAGCATCGAATACAATTCACCGTTGATCAAGTTGATTCTTCCGCTGAAATTGTACATTCACCACGCTGCATCCCGCGGCTTCACCTGTAACCCTAGGCAGGGTGGCAACCGGGTACTATGCCTTGCCAAAGGGCAGCCCGGGATTTTGTCCGGCACTGCTTATTCACCATATTCGCAGCTCACCTCTATATCTAGAGGCATTTCCCCGATCCGCAACCTGGGGAGCCGGTGGATGGGAGTTGTCATCACCACACCACAAGTAATGAACATCATGATTATAAACATAATCATGTCTGATATTATTATGATCATTCTCATCTTCAAAATAATCAAAGTACTTGTTCTGGCTGCCTGAAAATCACAGTTATTGCTATCATCTTTATTATTATTGCCCAACTATTATTGCCGGCATCAGTATTTGCCATGTATGGAAGTCTGGGTTTTTTTGTTTTGTACTGAAAATAAATGTTTTGTTTTTTTTCTGACTTACCTAAATTGAATTTCTACCAGTTTCTTAAGCCTTCTAAGCATTTTATGTAATAATATACACCATAAGTAAATAAATATATATATATTGTTATTTAGGTATTTACATATATGTAGTCATTACAAAAATGATACCGAACTATCCAAGTGTATATGTTTACTTTAGAAGGGAAAAAATCCGCATCTGTAAATAGACCCATGTTTGAAGAAGGTTCATTCCAAACTTTTGATAAATTACTGCCAGATAGGTTTAATTGAGAAACATTTTGTTTAAACGCCCTTGGGCTCGAAAATCGTCCTGATAGACCTATGAATTGGTTGTCCAGTGCCATCTTCAGGATAAACTAATTTGAAAAAGTGTGCGCAGAACACCTTGTGAAATTTTTTTTGGTCTTGTTAGGGTTTTTATATAGGATATCAAATTGATATCCCATATGACCCGGGTTGGCCATTTTAATTAATTCTATTACCGCTTCTGAAACACCCGTTTGAACTAGAAGTAATGAATTTGAGGGGTTTTTTTCTGATTAAACATACACATATATATGTACATAATAAAATATTAAAAGGTAAGGGCTACTAAAATCACTTACGTTTCACGCATGTAACATTGCGACAATCATATTAACTACAAGTGATCGGTTGGTTCTCTTTGTGGTAGCTTAAAGGTGATAGCATAATATTTATTTGCATGCCTACATTTGTTCAATACTTACGTGGGCTTGTTTAAAAGACTGTATTTGTCTGCGTTCAAAATTCTCATCTTTTCTGCTAACACAAGTTGCATACTTACATTCGCTTCTGTATGCGCGCGCCTGCTTTAAAATAGACCATCTTATAGAAACCGATAGACCCGCCTCCTTTAAGTCCCTTGCGTATATCGAAAAACCTGTTCTTGCGCGTAACTTTTGTTGTTAAAAGACTGTGTTTTCAATAACGTGTTTTGAATTGGCGTTACTCCTGCCAATATATGTGTTGCCCTACATGCCATCAGAGGATACCGCGGCTTTGTAAACAATGTTGGAATTAAGCCATTTATTTTCCAACGGGTATCTCTCGGTGTTGCGTGCTCTGGCTATGCTGCATTGGGTCTTCAAATTTTTACATTAAGACACCAAATAATAGGATGCATTCTATTCATGCAACCATGACTGACGTCGGAAGTGTTCCATTTGAAAACCCTGTTTAAAATTTGGCCCTTGTGAAAATGCTTTTCACTAAGTTTGAAGAGCGATCAAAGTGTTTTGATATCCATTCCCATAGAGCTTCGATCTTTAAATGAATATCAAAGATTAACATAAAGTGCTCTTAACATTGGCTGATGATCGTTTAAATATTTGAAATATATGTATATATAGTAATATTAGTAAAGTATTCCAATGTTCACTAAGAGTGCTCAATGTTTCCAGAGCGTTTATAAATCCAGTATAGTATACACAATAACTATACAAATTTAGCAGTTACTACTAGTTTCATGTTTTCTTAACAATCTTCAAACTACAGTAGATTGAAGTGTAGTTTTGTAGTTTGAAGATTGTTAAGAAAACATGAAACTAGTAGTAACTGCTAAATTTGTCTAGTTATTTTGTATACTATACTGGATTTATATATATATTTTTATATAGTATACAAAATAACTAGACAAATTTAGCAGTTACTACTATCTGCCATGTCTGTCGCTTTTTCTATAGAGCAGTATTTTTCTTTGTAACAGCGTTATACCAAATTTATCATTTGTACATTGTGGATCACTGGCGACTTTGCAACAAGAAGTTTTATATTATCAAGGTAAAAATTACGTTTACAATAAAAGCGGTAACTTAGCGATCACCATTTTATTGACTGATATAGTTTTTTTATTTCACTTTTAAAATAGTTATTTACTTTGACATTATTTTTGCAATTATACTCCATATTGTTTAATAAAGGAACAGAACCCCTTAAAAACAAAGACTGTGAAAGCGTACATCGTACTGATTGTCCATTTTATTTTTCTTCGCCTGCGGCCAATTGGGTACTAACTTGATCCAGCTCTTTAAAGAGTTCTAAAGTAGGCTTATTGTAAAGTGCACGGATAATGATCGTTCTTTATTCTGTTTTAAGGGAATGATGCAGGGCAAGATAAAGGGAAATAGTTAACATGGGTGTTGGAAAGAGGATATTTGCAAACGATCCTGCCCCAACCCAATTGATTGAAACAATGCTGCATCATTATCAGTTCAAATTATTTTGGTTTCTTTACAATATATTTTTATTTTACTATATTTGGTTTAAAGATATACCCTTCTAAATCTGCCAATTAGTGAGCAATACCCTGCACATCCAAACATTTTTATGTGTTACATTTTTGCTACGCGTTATTTCTACTTTAAGGGCGAGTGGATCCAGATGATGACATATGAGCGCGTCAAATTTTGAGATATATTTTTGGCACAATAAACAATTCTCGTTATACGTGATCTTCCTCAAATCGTCATTCGATTTCGTTCATTTTTTTGCCCTTGCCTCCCTTTGTATCTGTTCATGTGCATGTCTAGGAGTTGTCAAGGGTATGCATTTCTTCCACCTCATGTGAGATGTTCCCATATTTAATTCGAATACCTGTCACATAAAAACTTTGTTTGCTGACTCATTTAGACTTTTGAAATACACCAAATAACAACGTGCGAGCTCTGAAAGATGAACAGAGTTGCGCAGGCAGGTTTTAACAGTGGAAATAGTGATCACCAAAGTTTGTAAGAACACATTGACAAGAACCGTAAGGATTTCACACAGGAAATTTTAATGTTATTTTTCTGAAATGAAAATTTTGTGAGAATGCCGAGTATTCTTGGCTGCCTGTAGTTCCTCGGTGATTCAGGGTGTTCACATCCTTTTTTCGGAGACCTAAGGCACGAAAGCTTTTTCTTGACTCTTCAGTGGTCAGCAAGTCAACATAGTAACGTGAGAAGTAATGGTATATGAATTTAGAATTTCGAAGTTGGTAAGGTGGGTTTTCTTCAAGAGAAATTGAAAGGTTGGTTTGAAGTAATACGCTTTTATTTTGGGAAAAGAAAAGCTGAATTACAGAGTAGAAACTGCCTTGGAGAACTTAGCTGCTAATAAATCAGTTAAAAATTACATCTCAAGTAACTTCAAACTTCATGTGAATGATATTTTTTAGCAAAGTAGGTAAAGTACTAACCTATCTTCATACCTCGTTTGCATTTTATAATGAATGAAAAACATAAAACTTTTGCAATATAATTCCGTGATGGCCATTACCGGGGTAAGTTGGGCTTAAATAGAGACAAAAGCAAGGGGAGGTCCAAACTCGGCCAAGAAATTGATACTGATATCGAATGCAAAACCTTTTATAATATTCACTCACATCATCAACAATTAAAATCACTGGTACACTACTTTTGATTGATGTGAAGGAGTACAATTTCTCTAAAGTGGGGGTTTTCCTTATGTGTAGGGGTTTGGTCCACAGAGCAATCCCAGGTGGCTTTGACTCAAGAGTCTCCCACCTGTGCGTCTTTGCTGCCTTCTTGTTGTGCAAACTCTATGTAATTTCCTGGATCTGCCAAAGCATTAAGATAGGTAAAAGTTAAATTATTTTTTTGTTGGTACACTTTAGGTTCACGCAATGGGATGGAAAATATAAAAACTACAACGGAAGCAGTACAATTCATAGTCGATAACAAAAGTATGCTGTCTTCAAATTTGTCATATGTCATAAGGAAAATCATTACAAGACTCAATGGTTCTAAGACAAAGTTCCTAACTGTAAGTAAAGATAATTAGCAGTTGAAATAGCTTATTGTGAATGTTTCGATTCTTATTGTAAGATGTGACGAAACATGAGATTTGGACAAACTTTATCAGGAAATCAGCAGAATAACGGACGTCGAAATAAGCACAATATGGACATGATTCGAACACCAGACCATAATACACATTAACCAATAAACAGGGTGATAGGCAACAGTACAGTTCACATTGAACTGAATAACCAAAGCAAAGAGAATTAATAGGAGTATAATATTTACATATGAAATAGTATGATGAATAAAGGATATGCATAATTAAGGTAAAGAATAATCGCCCGACACATCTAGATTTAAGATAATAGAAGTTTAGAAACAACTGTTTGCAAATAAGAGGTCAAATCAATAGTCAGAAGATCAGTTAATTCTTCGAGAAAGGGCGAGAATGCATTCTGGTCTGGATGGGGTAGAATTGAGCAGTTAAAAGGTCAGGTTAAGGTCAGTGGGGTATTGTTTTCCTAGATGGAGTATAAAGTGCTATTCGATGACTTGTTGATGATGATAGTCATGGATATTACTGTGATTCAAGTGTATCTGCAGCTATGTTCGAGGCTGTGGTCAAAATAGTTAAAGTTATAGCCCACAGGGGTGCCATTATGGCAACATATTTGATATACCATAGCCTAACCTTTCAAACGTTTACCCAAGTACTCCCATTTATTAAGTATGTTTGTGGAATAAAACTGACAGTTGTTTAGTTTCCTCGCACAACTTACCTAGAATCCAATCAAGAAGTTGGCATTGATGTTGGTGACATTTTTCTCATTCTTTCTGGTGATAAAATTTTTGATGGAATATATGTTTCCGTATTAATGACATGAAATAAGAAATTTCAACGTAGAAGACAATAGACGTTTATGATAGATAGTGCATAAATTTGCTTACCTCATTTATTCACGAATTAATGCTTAGTGCAGTATTAATTTTACCATACTGGTGCATTGTTTTTACAACGAGCAAACTCGTACCACTAAAAAGGCTATATGTCACTTTGTCAGCCCGGAAGTAGCTGCTCATTTTTGAAGAATGTACATAGAAATTTTTCTTTTTATTTGTATTGCGGAACCTAAATTTTAGCTATCAAATTATGCCGCTAATGCTACTACAGCAGTATTTGGAACTCTGCATATATTATATTTTCAAATTATTTTGCTGTCCTGTTGGCTTTCGTACCAACCCAAACTGGTTGCTGAAAGTAGTATTAAATAACTGGATCTATTGCATACTCCAATACCTTTTCATTGCTATCAACAATATTTATTTAAATGATGCCTAATTTCATAGAGGAAAACCAGAAAGCAACTTCAAAACTACTCCCGCCGAGCCACTTAAAATTTTCAGTGTGCTTTCCCGGTTAACGTTTGATAGTCCAAAAACTTTTCATATGACTATTATTGTCTGGAAACGTATAGTCAACTTCTTTTTATCTTTAAGCATGGTTGCTGTCAGGTTTTGACATTCTTATCAGAAATGTACCCAGTGTCATTGTGCCTAGCGGCCTGGGAGATTCTACCTCCTTTTGCCTTTAGTGCAAAACCGGCATTCAGAGACCGTACATTATCATTAGTGAAAACTGGAAGCCCACGAAGACTGAATTTTGGTGAGGTGTTTAATTGTTCTGTTGGACCATTAGCTGCCGCATTCTCCTTAATGTCCACAACATGGATGACCTCAGACCTTCAGGCTCACCAAGAAGTATTAAAGGTAATGTAAAATGGATATTAGTACTTTGATGTTTGATGGAATGGTTTATTTTGGTCTAGATGGACGAGTCAGGAATACTACTGTCATCATTTCACCATTTTAGCCCTGTTTTCCTCCGCCCTGTTTTGCTCCGAATAGGCCATTAAGCTTGTTGGCGTTTGTGATTTTTTCACCCCCTGTGTAGTTTAGCAGGGGATACCCCTTTAAAAAATATAACCACTTTACTTAACCACCGTACTTGTGATGGCTTAGCCTACAAGTATGTTTTTTCTTAGTTTTATTAACACCTGCTTACGGTAGAGGTAAGAAAGATGATATTTTAGTGTTCAACGTGTTGGATCTACTCACTTTAGCTAATTGATGCCCAGAACAGCAGCTCCTGGACCAAGAAATCTGCATAGACAGATGTAGCTGTAACCGTCAAAGAGGCATTTGGTCCTTTAATAAGGTCATGCAAAGTAATCTCGACCTCTAGAACATTATCATTAGATATGGTATAGGATCGAAATGGATAGAAGAGTGCCCCCAAAAGTGCTCTGGTACGTTTCACCTAACTCGAAAGACTTAAAAGGGATGGTAAGTAGAGTAAGTAAGAAGACAGAGCACATTTAAATAAGAGATTGATTCCAAGATTGGTACGAATTCAGTTTGCCCGATGGACACTTGTATTGAAGTTTGAGTCAACTTGTTTAAATCTTAAATTTGAATAGTTTTCTGACATAGTTTTTACTTTTAGTACTTTGTTCAGATTTCAAGGGTACTTTCAACCCTCTTTCCAGAATAGGGTCAGGTTATGCAGGAATTTCCTTCTATCTGCTTTTGTCATCAATCGTTGTCACAGTCACCACTTATACCAGATCCTTGTATTCAGAAGTTGTGTAGTCAACTGTTCCTTGACCCGCAACATGTTTTTTCCAACGACGTACCCATATACTAGTCTTAAGTGCTTTTTGTTCTTTCTGGTGATGTGACCAATGAATGTGATTTTTGTCTGATTTTTTATTGCTCAAGACCTTTGCCCACTCTTTGCAGTGCTTCTTAATTGGTTCACAATGCGGCACAAGAGACCATAACCATGTACGTGATGAATAGATGATATATGATTTTAGTATGACCTTTAAGCCGATAGCACTAAGAAATTTACCATTTTTCTTGTTTGTTTTTCACCATAGTTTTGTGTCAATGTTTTGATTGGGGCAGCCTGTCAAAGATTGCAAGAAATAGCTAAAACTAGGAAGGAATCACTGTCACCGGATAATGTTGAGACCTTTGGCGTGGCAGACGAAACATGGGGTGCACTAAGAGACTCCGGATTGGTGACATACGCCTCTCGCCTATTTCAGCATTGCATGAGGTACCTAAATAATATTGTACCGCTAAAGCACTATTGCAGAACATAACTAAATGTATTGGTCTGGTTTTTTAAGAGAGAGATATATGTATAGAGATAGATAGATAGATAGATAGATAGATAGATAGATAGATAGATAGATAGATAGAAAGATAGATAGATAGATAGATAGATAGATAGATAGATAGATGGATAGATCGATAGATAGATAGATAGATAGATAGATAGATAGATAGATAGATAGATAGATAGATAGGAGGAATCTGTGCCGAAACAATTCCCCTAAAATTGTAGTTAGTTATGCGAAACAGATCGTTTAACATAAATATGGCTGAACCAGCACACACAAAATAACCACACCAGCATATTGAAAACTGTTGGTTCATGTGGATTTCCGCTGAGCACACCGTATTGGTGAAGTGGGTAGGTTGAGGACTGACTTCTTCTTCGGCCTTCATCCTACGTCTGTCTGGTCGGCCGCAAGACACCTTTTTCTTCACTTTACTCGGTCTTCTCCTTCTCTCGCTCCCACTTCTTTCATGTCTCGTTATAGGACTTCCCTTAGTCTAAGCTTTTGTCGTCCTCTACGTCTCCTTTCTGTCACTGGTGCCTGCCATACTGCCTTCAAAATATTGTCATTTTCTCTGCTCATTACTATCCATGCCATCTTAACCTTGCTCCTCTTGCTTTCTCTGTTATTTTTCCTAGATTCAAAAATCTTCTTATGTCATCATTCATCCTGTGTCCATGCAAGGATATTCCGGCTAGCGACTTAAGCATTCTAATCTCCGTCGCTTCTAACATTCTCTTCTCTTCTCTTTTTAAAGGTACGACTTCTAGACGATATAGTAACACTGGTTGTAGCACTGATGAATAGATCTTCGTCTTCAGTTTTATTGTCATTCTCGAGTCGCATACTATGCCACTCACTTCTCGCCATTCCTCCCAAGCGCTTCTAACTCTTGTCTTAACTTCTTCTTAACACCCCCCTTGTCGTTGAATTATTGTTCCTAAATAGCAGAACGATTCCACTTGCTTAATCACTTCTTCATGTCTATCTCTAAGGTTAATAATTACACAGGGCAATAATTTTTGGGACTCTCATGTTTCTTTAAAAATAAAAGTGTTTCTGGACTAATTTTTCGTGCTGAATCCAAAAATGATATCCATTTGTTCCCACCACGTCTAGTTTTTGCGGAATAGGATTTTTTTTTTATTTTATTTTTTTTTTACTCAACCCTATTTCGTATGGTGGTTTGAGCCACCGTCTCGGTTTTCTCCCGAATATTTTCCAAATGGAACCAGCTATGAACTCAAAGGTTTTTGACTTTTATCGAGGGATATTTTTACAGTTTTACTGCAATTTTCAAGCGTATGTAATGACCCAGTCCAAGTTTATGGCCGTTTTGTCGCTTGACTTTTGGTCAAAGTTGGCACTCGGCCAACATGTGGTTTTTTTGACTGTGAAATTGATGGCATCATTCTTTTTCATCATTCATTGAAAATGCATTTAAAAAAGTGATCAGATTCATTTCAGGGCCATTCTTTACAAAAATTTGGTTCATTCTGCGATTTAAATATGTTGGCCAAAATCGCCAAATTCCAATGGCCAATAAATATGATGATGTCACCGATCGTCTGATGACATCATCACCAAAAATTTGTATTTTAATTTCTTTGGAGCATTGTTCTTTTGCCACCTTACCAAGTTTCAAGACTGCAGCTAGAATAGATCCTAAGATTTTAGGGGGCAGAATCGGTGCCCATATATTCGCTGACTAAAAAAGCACCGTATAGAATAGGATAAAATTAAGGCAAAGTTGGCGCCTGATCTTGTTGTCTTATGAAAGAGTATGCAAATAGATTCAAGCAAACCAAACGAGAGGGAAAATGAACAAGAGACTTTAAAAAAAGATTAAAACAAAATACTTACAAAAAGTTTTTTTTACAGTTAACTAAGGAGGAAATTTCCTTTTCCTTGACTTCCTTCTGTGTTTGATGTCTGGGCA
>RDPX01000015.1:1060614-1072801 GCA_003991215.1 Morbakka virulenta
AAATTACCATTTTCAGGTCGACACAGATGATCCACTTATGGTCATTGTAGTGTATTAGTTCGAGCACCTTCTTTACGGCTTCATAGTTCTCCTTGGCTGTCACGGAATGGCCAATAGGGATTGACCCATACAGGTTACCATTATGAAGGAGAACACATTTGAGGCTTCTTTTGGAACTGTCAATAAAGAGCCTCCATTCATCAGGGTTGTAGGACGCAACACCTAATTTTGATAACAGTCCTTTGATGTCTACGCAAGTGACAAACATGCTATCTTCTTGAAAATATGTCTAAATTCCCTGCCCCTATTTCGACAAAATGAAACATTGACACCCGGCTTCAACAGGTGCTTCTCGCTAAGCCGAGAAGCTAGCAATTCAGCCAGTTTCTTTGATAAGCCAAGATCACGGACAAGATCATTTATTTCACTGTGATCAAACCATTCCATTTGAGTTGTTGGGGTCAAACTTGCAGCTGGTATGTCACCAAAGTCAGCATCATCGCTGTCATTTTGACTCTCCGATAAATGTTTTATGTCTATGTTTTCACCTTCATGTCTTGTACAGTTCATAGGAAGAAGAGAATGAAAAGATTTCTTGAGGGCATCATCACTAGGCAGCCCATTAAAAATTGGCTGTGGAAGTTCATTTGAATGTGGTATTGGTGGAATTGCTGATGGTACACTAGGGTAAACAATTTTATGCCTATTTTTGGCACTTTATCCAAATGTCTTTACCTCACAAAAATAATAATCATCAACATGATTTGTTGGCTCTCGCCAAACCATTGGCACTCCAAAATTAAGAGGTCGTTTCCCTTCTGTCCATTGACATAATCTGGTAACGCAGGAATTGCAAACTTTGTGTGGAGCCCAGTTTTTGTCCTGATCAGCAAGTAGAACACCAAAGTATGCCAGATATGCCTTTTTAACGAAATCCGAGATTGACTTTCTTAGAGATGGAAACGTGAATTGTCCACAAATATAACAGAAAGAATTTGGGTCGTTTTCACACCTCCTTCGTCTGCTTGCCATATTCAATCTGCATCACAAATAAATCGCTGAATAATTTCAAGTAGCAAACTGTTCACAAATTGCTGAAGACCACTGACAAAGGAGTATTTGCATTATGTTGCCAAAATAGCCTCTCAAGAACAAACTCTGTTGACAGCTGTCACACTAACACAACCGATCCATCTCTTCTCAGATCTGAAGTGGAAACAGGAAACCACAAAAAATGCAACTGAATGACTGACTGACTGAAATGTCACCTTGTTGTAAATACTCAGCCAATTAGCGATAATAGGGAAAACTGCTTGCATACTATGTGAATGGCCCCATGAAAGGATTAACAAGGAACCAAAGAAATCCAGAGGTCAATTGTGGTTCAATCAGAATATCAGCATCAATTAGATGAAGAAGAATGGCAACAATCACATTTTAGCCCTCTTTATTGGTTTGAAAGGACATCCCATGACCAGAAGAAAGTTTTTCCGAATGCTAAAGCAGAATTTTTGATGAAAACTATGTGTAGCATGGGCAGAAAAAACTAGACGTGATGGGAACAAATGGATATCATTTTTGGATTCAGCACGAAAAATTGGTTCAGAAACACTTTTATTTTTAAAGAAAACATGAGAGTCCCAACAAATTGTTCCCCTGTGTTATTTGATCACCCTTTGATGATACCATTGTTTCTATCTTCTTGCTATTCATTTTTAAACATCTCAATTCCATCGCTTCCTGCCACCTGTGAAGCTTCGATTCCATCTCTTCTCTATTATCTGCTGTTATGGCCAGGTCGTCTTTATACAACAGCTCCTCTGGTAGTCCTCTGCTTATGTCCTTCGTTGTGGTGTCGACTACCAGAGTAAACAGGAAGGGGCTAAGTGAAGAACCCTGATGTAATCCGACTTTGATCTCGAAGTTTTCCAATTCTCCGGCTGCGCAAATCACTTTGGTCTGGCTGTTGCTGTAGAGGCTGTGTACTACTTTTACCATTTTTTCCGTCATCCCCCTTTTTTTCAAGCACCAAAGTACTACATCACATGGGACGCTGTCATATTCTTTTTCTAAATCAACAAATGTCATATACAGCAGTTCGTTACCTTCGACGTATTTATCTTGCCACTGTCTGATAATGAACATTGGATCGGTGGTTCCTTTTCCGGGCATAAATGCGAATTGCATATCATCAATTTCTATTTGCGTTTTAAGCCTCTTGTCTATTATCCCTTCATAGACTTTCATCACATGTTCTAACAATTAATTTTCACACTCTCCAGGACTGCCTCTATTTTTTAAAATGGGAATCAAAGATCTGAGTTTCCAATCTTTCAGTATTTCTTCTGCCTCCCACATTTTGTTGAAAATTTCCAATAACCAGTTTATTCCCTCGTCACCCAATGCCATTACGCTCTCTATCTGCAATCTAGTTTGTCCCGGCGCTTTCCCTTGCTTAACACACCTCATAGCTGCTACCACTTCTTCTCTTTGGATGTTTATCTCCGCGCCCTCTGTTTCTTCAATACTTGGTAAGCGTCCTCTCTCGCTTTCTGTGTTTAGAAGCTCCTGGAAGTATAATTTCCATCTTCTGCATATTTCCACTTCTTTTGTCAATATCTCTCCTCTCTCCTTCGTTATTACAGCTGTTTCAGTATGATCTCTCTTTGCTCGCTCCCGTGCCTTTGCTACCTTAAAAATTTTATTCTCGCCTTCTTTGCTTTCCAACTCATGGTAAAGTTGTTGTGATGCTTGTGCTTTCGCTTTTCGACTACGCCCTTCGCAATATTCCTCTGTACTTGATAGCTCAAAAGTGATCCTGGGTCTTTATTTCTTTGCCATCGCTTGAAAGCGTCTTTCTTTTTCGTAATTGCCTCCCGTACTTAAGTCGCCCACCACCATTCATCTCTATTTGAGGGCTTGCATCCTTTCTTGGTTCCACGCGTTGCTATGGATTCGGCGGGTGCTAGATTTCGTCTTCTTTGCATTACTCCATAGAACTGTCTAAGAGATTAATATAGGCAATATCAAAGTAATGTCTGAAAAGAGATCAAACTGCAATAAGGTTTGATAATTTTTCTAATATTAAAACTTAAAATTTTAAGTTAAAAAGCACATTGGCGAATACTAGGATGATTAAATCAGAACCTTATCACTTCTTTCAGTGTGTTTTACACGCAACGTGTATTACCTTAATCATACTTTTGTTTCCAGTTATCTAGAAGTGTATGTTACCCAGTATCAGTGTCGATGTCTTTTAATTTCAGATTGCTGTCAATGATTATGCATGTCATAGACCAAACAAATCCTGGAGCATCTTCGTCCAAGGTAAGCGTGCAATCGTCACGATGCATCTGGTAGTTGTAATGGCCTAAAGAAAGAGCTGTTCTTTATTTTACAATCTGTGAACCGTTAATATATATTATATTATATTATATTATATTATATTATATTATATTATATTATATTATATTATATTATATTATATTATATTATATTATATTATATTATATTATATTTATTATATTATATTATATTATATTATATTATATCATATTATATTTTATTATATTATATTATATTATATTATATTATATTATATTATATTATTTCATTATAATTATGTTTAAAGATTGAAAGTTATTAGCTTTTTTCGCTGATCCCTTACTAGCACAACTTTATCACCTTAATGGTTGCAGAGAAAAACATAGCAGCTCGTTTAAGTTCGGTTTGGTTCCGTGAATTTTTAATAATGTAGGATGTTTGAAGTTTTATTTGTCAGGACGCCTGTAAAAGAGGAGAATATGAATAAGACTTGGTTTAAGTTTTTTGTTATCTAGCAAGTTTGAACTGCTCTGTTTAAGTGTTTACTTTCTTTAATCTGTAATAAAAAAATACTACTTAAACGTAAGAAACCATCTTGTTCTTTTCAGTTGCAGATTTCCTTTGCTGGAGGCAAAGACAAACAAGCAGCTCCTGTCCCAGGGACGGTAACTCCTGAGAACCAACAGCAGGGAAAAGCGTCACCAGGGTCTGGAAGCAGCCATTCATCGTCACCAAGGAAATTTCTGCTGGGGAGAGGTCATCAGAGAAGGGCAATGTCGGAGGTTGATTTAGCAACATATGATAAATCACCAGTGGCAAAAGTGATGGATAGAACACCAGGAGTGAGGACAACGGAAAATTTGTCCCCGACATCATCAGCGTCCGACAGCAAACTAGCAACTCTTGACGGTCAACAAAACCTGGGCGAGAGAAATGATAAAATAGGTTCTTTTCACTGCATTCCCCACCTGATGCGAACTTTTGAAGTACTTAAAGGGTCACATCGAAATTATCAGGTAACTCTTACTGCTTACTTGTTATTTTACAAATATTGCCAGGCAGAAGTGCTTTTAGTTTTGATCTGATTTACAGTACTTAATAAGAATATCTGCAAATGTTAAAATGTGATGTAGTTGAAATTAAGGGCAAGGTTGAAGTGGCTTTACTGCCATTTACAGTGTCTACATTTCTGATGTTTAAAACAGGTATTTTTTTATGTCCTTTGATAAAGTAGTAGCTTCTCCGACATTTAACTTGCATGTATAGTGAACAAATTTTGTACAATTTATGGTTTCCCTGACTATACATATTTTAATTAAAATATGTGTACTTTATGAATCGGTTCAGTGGATGTTCATTGAACTATTTCTGTTTGCATTTCACTTATTTTTTAAAAATAATGAAAAACATTTGCTTACAATCATTTATGCCTCTGCTCCGTAGGCCACTCCAGTCGGAAAGCGGAATGATAAATTCTATAATTTTGTTGTCGGTGTCGTAGAATCATTTTCACTTTTGTTGGAGATAGCAACATTCAGTGAAGTTGGAACAGTAAGTCATAGAATATAATACTTATATAAACATTTTTATTAGACTGATAAGGTTGTATTACGTTTTATCTATTATTTTACCTCATCATTTTTCAGCTATCAATTCTAAAAAAATTACATCCACAAAACAAAATCAGAAAGAGACAACAATTGACTTAAGTAAATTCCTCGAATTTTATAGAATTTTCAGTCATGCTAATTTCTAAGTGTTATACGGGTTCAGGGAATAAGCCTACTTTTATGACTTGCCCGAAGAAACCTCTTGTGTGGTGAACTGATGTTTGCCATTTAGCCAGCGGTTAAACTAATTTGATTTTGATTGTTTAGGACGGAAATTACCCCCTACAGAAAATAACTTTCGAACCATTAGATTACAATGATTACAATGTGTAGGCCTCAGATTGCCTTCTAAAGATTCATCGCGTTTGAATTTCACGCCAAGCAACAAGAATCCACAAAAAGGGCATCCAACTGATTAACAGTAATTTCGTGATAGCCAAATGGTGAAAACGAACAAGACCCCAAAGGATAAACTTGATGTGAGTGCTTTGAATTAGATCATGAAAATCTAAAAGATGACTCTAAAGGACCAAGAAGAACATCGGACCATAATGATTGTATAGGGGTACTGAAAGAATAGAAAGTAATAATCTAGAATCTTAATATTAATAATGGTGGTGCTTATGATCAAGATGAGGATGATGGTGAGGATAATGGTGAGGATAGTGGTGAGGATGGTGGTGAGGGTGAGAGTGTTAACAATGATAAAGAGGTGGAGGAGGATAGAGATAAATTTGATAGAGATAATAGAGATAATAATAGGATAGAGATAATGGTCGTGATGCACTTTGTTTCGTAGAGTCTGAAAAAACATGAACTAGAACAACCTTTAAACAAGGATTTAAAAATTAGAAATAACTTAATTTTATATTTATGTTTTCTTTCGCATGATGAGTTTCCTATTGAAGCTTTTCACTACATGTTTTATCATTTCTTTTCCGATGTTAGTGCGCAGAAGAAATATTGGAATACTTGCAGTCTTGTGTGAAGGTTGCCTCCGAAATAACTTTTCTGGCTGTTCAACAGGTAATGTTAATGACCTGAAAATGAGCCAGTTTTTCGTTTTCGTTTCTTTATAGATAATAAAGGTAATGTTACACAATTTTGTATTATAGATCTTGCAAAACTGAGATCAATATTTTGGTAACAATGGTCAATACAGTTAATCCTGTTATGAAATGGTACAGGTTAGTTGTTGGTAGGAGTCTCATACAAAGTGTCTGCCGCGTCGCATTTGGTTTATTTATCACAGGCAATGAATATAACTTGCAGCCTTAAAGCAAGAAACATGAACACGATCTGCTGTCTAGTACACGATTTGCTGTCAAACTCATGTTACTTTATATTTGAAAATAAAGGTGTTATGGAATAGGGTCTCCATTTTGACAAACGTTTGCTGCCAAAGAAAACTTATAATTTTTTTATGTTGTTTATTTTTGGCTAATAGTGTCAGGGAACACAATTTGTGAGAATGGTAGAGAGTTTTACTCATTATACTGAGTGAAAATGAACTCATGCTCAACGACAAAGTATTTTACTAGTACTACTACTACTACTACTACTACTACTACTACTACTACTACTACTACTACTACTACTACTACTACTACTACTACTACTGCTACTTAATCATGTATGTTCAAATGGACACTCGCACAGGGTATCCCCACGTTAGTCGATGAAGTGTAGAATAAACCAGGCATTAACTTCAGATATAACAAGACATTTCAAGAACCGCTGAGGTCAAGAGCGCTTAGTTCGTCCGTCTGACTCCAATGTAGTACATTTTGAATCAAAGCATAACTTTGTTTCATGTGTACAAATAGAAAATTACGATGCAATTTTTCATCACGCTGCAGTAGTTGAGGTTTCACAAACAACTCACCGGTACTGACTCAGTCTTTTAAATTGCACTAAAGATCGCACACCAGCCTAGCTCTGTTGTTAAATCCGCATCGTATTCTTACGCCTGACGGCCCAGCAATGTGCACCTTGTATGCAAGGATAGGAGTCCAATATTGATAAGAACAAAGTTTAACAGTTGAGGTGTTTAAATACTGGTATTTTACAGGAGTTTAGATATTGTTGCACATTTGCAACCCTTAGGTTTATTGATGTTCAGCCAATTCCTTCTCAATCCCATAAAAAGTTTGTTTCGTCGTGGTATCGGGGTTTGTTCTCCTGACAAATAATTAGAAGAAATTGATTAAATTAAGCAAGTTTTTCCGAGCATTGGTTACACCAAAGAGGTGTCAAAGAACTTCATTTGATATCAATTATCCAGTTTCCAAATCCCTATCAGACAGGGCCGCGGGAGTACCCTCGCACATCGGCAAAAACGCTTTCTTCATATGCAAAAGAGGTTTTTTCCTTGCCTGATAGTAAGTAATAATTGTTTTCGTAATTAATGGCGATACTTTGCGAGGTACATAGACCCAACCTCGCGTAAGAGTCCCTGATAGAACAAAAGAACACGTGCCTAGTATTTACCTAGACATGCAATGCGTTAATCGAATGGAACCAAAACGACAGTGCAAAGTCATTCAGTACTTTGTTAATTGTGATTTAGTAGCATCCGTTGTAGAGGCACAAATGTGGTGAGGATTTTTTCGTAATTACCACAGGTAGACCTGCCTTCCGTTCAGAAGCATTAAAGAAATACATATTCAATTTTCATAGTTTTTTAAACAAAAATAATTTTTTATCTTCTGTTATTCTTGAGACAGCCAATCACAAGAAATGGTGGGGTCCCTAGTATCACTTTGTTTTCCACCTTTATTAAGTACCTCGACATTTTTTTCTCACCCTGGAGCTGTGATCCAGTAGAGAGTAAGAGATATAGCCCACAATGAAAATGAATCAAATTGAAGTATTTTGGATGTTCAATGTCATCTTTTTCGCTGCGATAAATTTATCATTTTGGAAGATAGTTTACGGACTTGCGTGATAGGGAAGTCAGAGTGCCCAGTGGCATTGCGACCGTTCAAAGAGCTTAAATGGATTTGTTTAACGTCTGAGTCGTCACTGAATAGGTGGCTTAATCCCGTATTTAGCGTATTTTGTATATCGTCATACGTATTTCGTTATTTAAACTTTGAAGTATTCCCAAACAAGTATATTTCCTCGATTTCGATTACAGTACGATTTGAAAAATTTCCATTAATTTAATGAAAGACCATAGTATGGAAACTAAACTTCTCGTATTTATTCATCTGCAAATGATATAATCAAAGTAATACATCAGAATCTTTTAGTATGCCCATGAATGGAATTCTGCTTTTAATTTAATTAATTACTTAGTTAAGTATATTATTTGTCAGCTCTGTACTGCCCATATTGTTACGATATAATTTTTTGTGTTAAAAATCTGATAGCGCCAGACTACATTTTAAGTAATACTTTTCACGTCCAAAATTGAACTGATGGAAAATTTTGGTTAATTGCAATGGGTTACACCTTTACCTTAATTCTTACACTTTGCGCAATCACTCATCTTATCGGAAACTTCTCTACTCATTTCTTTAAGAGTTAATGCGTTTTGTCGACAAGGTGTCCGATACCTGTCAGTACCAGCGAATGCTTGGTCCGGAATTTTCTGTATCACTTTGTAATCCAAAAATAATAGATAGCACTGCGCTCTTCTTTTTTTTTCTCCTGTAAGAAGCTCGTTTTGCATCTTTTTTGTTCCGCGTACTTTTGTCCATGAGTCGCTACCTTTTTGAAGGTAGTTTTTTGTTTCTTTTATCGTTTTACCATAATTAATTTTTGTATAACTCTTACATTTATTTTCACCCTCTTAGCTCTTAAAGAGTCTCTTTGGTACAAACGCAGGAACACAGCCTGAAAACTACATTTTGCCTTACAGTACAAAGCACCTTGTAGAAACAAGAGGTGACCCAACGTTTTGGATTAATAGCCGAGTGAAGATACATTCAAACCATGGTGTGAGACCCTCTGTAAGACGGGGCCTTTATGAAAATTTTTTTCAGCGGGTTGTGCAATCATCTGGACCCATACTACCAGGTGACACGCAAAAATCTCACGAAGTTAAAACAGAATCACAAGAGAAAAGGTTAGTACTGGTAGAATTTGTGTGGGCTTTTCTTTTCGAATTTGTTTTCTATTTTTTTTTCTGTGTTAATCTTATTATTTTCTGACCACATGGGAAAACCGTACAATAACTTAAATATTAGTATTAAGGTGCTATGTGGCCCTGTTTGTTGAGAAAAATTTTATTTATAGTATTTTGATATATTTTTAGTCCAGTTTTTAGTGGTTTTTAGAATTTTTTTATTGCTTTTATGTCGCAAATCCTAACTACGCGTTTGGAGCGTCTGAGCCGAAAATTATCGAGTCAAATGATTTCTCGTCAGGTAAAAATGAACGATAGCAGAATGCCAAAACGATTATTTGATTTGAAATTAAATGTAGAACAAAGCAATACTACTAGACCGAAGAAGTACTTAAACTACAATGCAGAGCTTTGGAGCTCTTTGGTAGGCCCAGAACTGCATGAAGTCCAACAACGTGATAGACTGAGTGAAACAAAATTCAACACAAAGCCTTTTCCCTACAAACAGGCATAACAGTTACATTTTCTTCTCCTTTAGCTTCGCCTTTCTTCTCTCTTCTTTAGCAACTCTATGGGCATTGAACTCTGTAGAGTGCATCAGTCAGTAGTCTCCATTCTTTTCAGTTACAACTGATCTCTGCACATTTTTCGACGTGACCACATTTCAAAGAAATTTTTATTCAGAAAATTTCGGAGGGTTACAATAATCCTGATGTAGTTACTTGAATTAATGCTGATATAAAGTCCACCTTTCATTAAATCCAATCGATAGAGCTATTAAACATTGTTTGCACACAAGAATTTTGGTCGAAACCTATATAGATCATACATGTCGAACACTCTTTTCCCAATCGACTAAATGCACAGGAAATCCCGAAAATACGAACAGCTTGTTTCTCGTGCATAAAGCGGTCACCATTGATGTAACTGACAGTTGCTTCAGTCCAGTTATTTCTGCCATTTGGCCACTGTCAATTACGATTCAAGCTGTATTACCAATGCACATGGTCTCCGTGGAAAGAAGTAGCATAAACAGTAAGGGGATAAATAAGAAAATTTGCTGAGAGTTTTCAGGAACCGATGTTTGAAAGATAGCCCTACCCTTAAAGAGTGATAAAGCAAAAATAACTTGTTATTCAAAGCTGCAGTTTGAAAAAATTATCAGAAGAGAATTTTTACTTGTAGATGCTGAGAAGAAATAGAAGTTTGTTTGATGTACATTAGGATTAGTAGGCTTTTTGAAATGAGTTCCACCCTTATTAGGACAAGACGGCGCCATAGTTACATATTACATGTTAATGTTTTTTTTCTTCTACCAATTTCAACCCCGAAGACATGTACCAACTCAGTGGTACGTCACTTTAAGCAGGGAAAGATTTAAGATTTAAAGATTTAGTGGCTGTGGTTCAAGCTGGGAACTACTTGCATGGAAAGCTGATGATCATCAACTCAGCTACCACTTTTTTGACTGTGAATTACTTGTGCAGATTTATACGAAAGCGGAATTGTGGTTAACTGGATAATTATTGGAAATAGGAACTTAGATTTTCAACAGCTTGGTTGAATATTCGTCACTGTACCTGGTCAAATGAGGGTTTTTAAATATAATCAGCTGTAATTGTGGTCAGTAACCCAGCCCGTCGTTTAAACTCCGCGCAATATTCTTTCGAGTTAAGTAATTACTAAGTTAAGTTTTGCTACTGAGTAAATTTTGTTTTCCAACTTTTGTTGAGAGAAAGTCATACAGATTTTTCTTGTTTCATGCTAACTCTTTATATAATATGATTTTTACCGAACAGTTACCCAACCGTTCGTAGAATGCCAGTTATGTAATATACAGATGTATATTGATGTTTTCCAGTTGGTTTTTATTTTTAAAACCTTCTTTAGAACATCTGACAGTAATATGCTAGACTATTTTTATTAATTACTTTTTTTGTTAGTTCTTTCAGTCTGTTCAAGAAATTTCGCAAACCGGCAGCAGTTCCGAAACCAGCTTCAAAATTTAGCAAGGAAAAGGTACCAAAGCGATATATTTTTGTGATGCTCTTTATTTTGTCATGTTTTGCCCCTAATAGCTCTGTAAGAAGAAATTTAAAACAAATTCAGCGTGCTGATGCAATGATGTACGAGCGTAGTCTGACCTCTTTATGACAAAAGAGCCTGGTTATTGCAGTTGTTGCTGCTATGTAACTGGAGCTTACTATCACTGGAAGGATGATAAAACTGATAGCAACATGTACAGAGAAGTGAAGTAGTGAAATATATTCCTACGTTAGTCAAGTAAAACAGTGAACAAATAAACGACACATCACTGGTCACTAAGAATTAACTGCTTCGAATTTGTTTTGTTGTAAAGGACGCCCCCTTCCCCATACGTTATATAAAGCAAGGGTCTTGGGGTAAAACCATTAAAAGAAATGAAGCTAGGCAAAACCAGGTTCCGCCGTTTTTTTAATTTTTTTTTAAGTATTAGTAATTGATGCTTACAGAAAAATTGTCATTTTATAAGTTTTTTTTCGAAAGGTGGAATGTTATTGTTATTAATTTTTTGTTCTTTGTTTTAAAAACATTGGCCTAAAGCCGGAAGTAAGGATTATAATAAAAGAATGGAATATTTGGTCCCCATAATGATCTGATTAAGGACGCAGCACAGTTAGTGTAATTAATAGAGGAAATGACCATAAAGGCCTCTTCCATACCAAGAATTGGATGTTCGAACCCAATTCTTGATAATATGCATTGCTCTTTATCCTATATCAATGGCACAATTTTTGTATTAATGAAAAAGGGAATGGACACAAATGAATCCATATCTTGCCGCCACTGCAAAAAAAAGAAACCAAACAAAAAAAAACACACACACAAAACCCCCCAACAAGAAGACAACACACTACTTTTAATCAATCTCAGTTTTGTGAGTTGCATTGCATATTTCTTCAACCAGCTGTCAATTCGTTAATGTTGCAGAAATGTTAAGAAAGATCTAATAACACAAGTGTGATCTTCCCCCTCACTTTTTCTCACTCTCCCTCTCTTCCTCTCTCTTCCTCTCTCTTTCCTTCTCTCCCTCTCTTTCTCGCCTTCCTTTTCTCTCTCCTCTCTTCTCTCTCTCTCTCTCTCTCTCTCTCTCTCTCTCTCTCTCTCTCTCTCTGTATGTTTGTTTTTATTTATTACACCA
>RDPX01000015.1:1072819-1107143 GCA_003991215.1 Morbakka virulenta
TCTCTTCTCTTCTCTCTCTCTCTCTCTCTCTCTCTCTCTCTCTCTCTCTCTCTCTCTCTCTCTCTCTCTCTCTCTCTCTGTATGTTTGTTTTATTGATTACACCAAAGCATTTGCTAGGGTGCAGCATGAAAGGTTATTCAATGATCTTGAGGTATAAGACCTAGATGGGAAGGATTTACGCTTTGTATAAAAATTTATGTTGGGGTCAAACTGCTTGTATGAAAATAGATAATGAGATGAGTAATTACATCAAGATTAAGAGTGGAGTAAGACAGGGATGTGTGTTTTCACCTGATTTATTCACCCTTTATTGTAAAAAGAGATTTTTCGAGGGATAGAGAATTCGGAAGGGTTTTCTGTAGGAGGTCATATTTTCAACAATATACGGTTTGCAGATGACTCAACACTGGTTGCAGGCTCAAAACAAGGTTTACAAAGACTACTAGATAAAATAGTTGACCAAAGCAGAAGGAAAGGACTGGAAATAAATCGCAAGAAAACAGTATGCATGGGGTCATTACACCGTAATGTAATAGAGGTGTTTTTGAGAGGAAAGGTAGATTGGAAGAAGGAAAAATAATGAGGTAGAGATATAAAATAGGATACCTGCTATGTCAGAGAAGTAGCGGATTAATTTCATCGTAACGTGTGTTCATTACTTGTGTGAGTCGGTCATTAGTTGCATTTAATACTTAAAAGATGTATCTTTTTAAGTTAGATAATTACTTATAATTTTTTGGCTTTTTACTTTTAGCCAGCTATACAAATATTTGTGTAACGGGTATCTTTGCTGTTGGGGTTACAATCCATAGTTTAACCAATGTTTGGATATTTTATCATTAACCCAGACGGTCTTCCAAAAAGAGATTAAAATGTGTCTTCATGCTCCTCAAGAAATGCAGCGAGAAAGCCTTCAAATAAACGAGTGAGATGGGGTTTTAATAGAGTGAAGAGATAAAGAGAACATTCTATTTGTACCATTTTGCTTTAATGAATGCATTACAATTTTTTTAGTCGTATGCATTGCTTGTTGTTAAGAATTTGTTTATTTTTCTGAATTAGATTACATCAATACAGTCATACATCCGCCTTTTTGAACCGTTGGTGATACATGCGTTAAAAACATACACAATGACAAGCTGCCTTGGCATTCAATGTCAGGTTATTCATTTGTTGGATCAGCTAATTCATCTCCGCGTCAACTACTCACTTTTGGATGCAGACCAAATCTTCATTGGTTATGTCTTGAAACAATTTGAATTTGTTGAGTCCGGCCAGATAAGGTAAAGCGAGATCAGAGCATTTAATCTTGTTTCAGGAAGTTATTTTAAAATGACATGATTACTCAATGGCATGTATCCTTTTAGTAGGGTTGCATGTTAAAGTACAGTTATTACAAGTGTTTTACACAGAGGAAGAGACCAATACTATAACCTTTGTTCGAGAGGAATATATAAGTATGAGCCAAACTGGGATAAAGCGAAACTTTAAGTGATTACGTTGACATTCTAGAGACAAAAACACTCCTTGCTTTAATAAAGGCAATAAAATCTGATTTATTTGGCACAGCCTGTTTTTATCTGCACTACTTTTGACTGGATTACAGATTTAAATGGAGCTTTTGAAGGGTCCCCACCTGAAATCAGAAAACCTTACGTGATTATGTAAATGGTATCAACAACTCCTCAGTCAGGTGTCAAATGATGATCTCTTGTCCATAGTTACCGTTACATAGGGTTGACCCTTTCTGAAAGTTAAAAATCGGTACTGTATGATAAAAAAAGGAAAAAATTAAACCGACACGATAGCAAAATAGGAAATCAGGCTATATTGTCCTCTTTAGTGGGAACACGAAGGTTGAGGTTGTTATTGTCTTTTTTTTCCGTTTCTGTTTACCTTCTTTTTTGTATAATACTTTTTTCTCACTTTATCTTGCAAGTTTATTTAAAAACACTAAGTGTGCTCTACGTTTTTTGTCTGGTGGTGCATCTTGATGTGGTAAGGCCCATTGGTGTAGTTTTTAGTCACCAGAGATGATTAAATGTAACCATTAACCTATTTTCCTGACAGAAATTTCCTCTTTACTTAAGTGTTTAAAGGTATAATATGCCTACTCTGGCTTTCGTGTTAACACGTCTTTACTTACCATTGCTCACCATTGCTCACCATTGCTCAGCACTGCACACCATTACTCACCATAAGAGACACCTTTACTTTACTTTACTTTACTTTACTTTACTTTACTTTACTTTACTTTACTTTACTTTACTTTACTTTACTTTACTTTACTTTACTTTACTTTACTTTACTTTACTTTACTTTACTTCACTTTACTTTACTTTACTTTTACTTTACTTTACTTTATACTTTACTTTACTTTACTTCACTTTTCTTTACTTTACTTTACTTTACTTTACTTTACTTTACTTTACTTTACTTTACTTTACTTTGCTTTACTTTACTTCACTTCACTTTACTTTACTTTACTTTTTACTTTACTTTACTTTACTTTACTTTACTTTACTTTACTTTATTTTACTTTACTTTACTTTACTTTACTTTACTTTACTACAAACAGCGTCCTTCAAAGATATTTGCTAAGGGGAAAAAACAATATAGAACATTACTTCTTAGAAAAACCACCTAAACAGTTGGGGCTTTTTACTTTTGACACATGGTTTGCTGTAATAGGATCCCAGTAAAGTTTTGTTAATGATATACTCTTCCTGAAATATTAGTTGCAGGTTCGGAGCTAACTGTGTAAATTTTTACAAATGAATTCAAAATTGGTAGTACTAGGTCCAAAGGCTTCATAAATGATACCCAAAGATATCTTTTTGATATTGCACCCTTATCGGAGTGCTGTTGAAGATAGTTATTGGATGTCAATTACCAGTGGGTTCCACGCAGAAAACAATGTCATGTGCGAATGCCTTTGTGGCAAAACTAGAGAGAGTGGGGGGGGGGGGGAAGAACTCTTCCTTTCTTAATGAAGAGAGGGGAGAGCCCATTACAGTGAATTCCTTTTAAGTTTAGAATTTATACCTCCATTTTTGAATTTATTTCTATTTCTAATTTTGGCGATATACAACGCGATATACATACAACGAAACTCCGGTAAGAGCCACCACAATTATAAACCTTTGTTTGCGAAGAAGGTTTAAGGGAGAAGAGAAAGGTTCATTTATGTGAATGGCCAAAGCACTAAGCATATTTCATGTTTATTCCTTTCTTCTACCCATCTCTTACTGTACCACTCTTCTTGCATTTCAAGGAAAGCTCATATTTGTTATTTTTCTTCTTTTTTTATGGAAAGCCGTTTCTTCAAACTATAAAAGTTGCTTGCCGGCATGTGTCACCCACCCCTTACTTTCCTGTTATGTAACGATAGAGCGAATCTTTCCGTCTTTCTGGCTGCCTCTTTATCAATATGTCTGTCAATTTGTCTTTGTGATTTACACACAGATACAGACAGACTCGTTCCTCTCTCTCTCTCTCTCTCNATAGAGCGAATCTTTCCGTCTTTCTGGCTGCCTCTTTATCAATATGTCTGTCAATTTGTCTTTGTGATTTACACACAGACACAGACAGACTCGTTCCTCTCTCTCTCTCTCTCTCTCTCTCTCTCTCTCTCTCTCTCTCTCTCTCTCTCTCTCTCTCTCTCTCTGTATGTTTGTTTTATTGATTACAGCAAAGCATTTGCTAGGGTGCAGCATTGAAAGGTTATTCAATGATCTTGAGGGATAAGACCTAGATGGGAAGGATTTACGCTTTGTATGAAATTGATATGAAAATATATATGTTCGTCAGGAGAGAAGGAATCGCCTTGTGATATCGTATCCTGTCTAGCATTTTAAGTTGTTCATCAGAGTAGATGAGTGCTATATTCAGTCGACATATTTTTACACATTTTTTTTATGTCAGCTGGATTAATTTCTGGTAATGGTATGCAACCTGTACCTCCATTTTCAACAAGTGTTTCGTGGTTCTTTGCTTTCTGCTATAATGAACGTTTGGAAGCGCCTATATATGTAGCAGAGTAGCTGTTGCGATTAAACTTGCAGACGCTGTTCGTTGTATGGTTATGTAGACAGGCTTTTCATGTTTGCTGAATTACGAAGATATACTACAAAAAACAAAATTAAACCAAAATCAAGAAATTAAAAAATAGTTTAATTAGAATAGATATTTTTGAAGAATGAAAAGCTACCCCTTTGGTTTGTTTTCTGAATCCATATTCTTTATTGGGGTTCAGTACTTTCTTTTTAAGTTACAGCAGTTGTTACAAACGACTCCTCTTTTTGTCTTGTTCTTGAAAATATGATGTGTTTTCAAAAGATCCCCTTTTCTTTGAAGAAAAATAACTGTAACATCGCAATACTGGATTAAGCTGTAAGTGTATTGCCCAGTACGTGACCTCTTTTAATACTTCACTTTTTAATCTCTCGTTTTTAAAAGAATAAAGCCAAATAACATCTTCTCTTGTAGGCTTCCACAGATTTTTGTTCCAGAAGTTTTCCAATTCTTAGTGCTGCTTTCTTATGAGTGTTTTCAACCTAAATTTACACAAGCAAAAGCAATTATCAGCATGCCGCAAATTATCCAGCTTTGTGATGGACTAATGGCATGCGGACAACCCGCCACTACAAATGGTAAGATTCTGCTAACCCACCTGGTGGACACGTGTTTTTTACTCATGATAGAATTAGCCTCATGGAATAGCCACGTTTACTGAATAAGTACTAACATAACTCAAAAAGGTTAAAAAGTGCATTTGTCAAATAGATGACATAAACAAATTTTATTAACTGTGTCTTTTGGGTACAGTTTATTGAATTTTTTGTTAAGTATTTTTCATCATTTGTTGACAATAAATAGGCTGTGTGAATGTGAGACTCAGCTGTAGTGTTATGCGATGGACTGGCAGTACTACACTGGTACGTAGCAAGCAAGGTATAATTGTTAGGTTTTCTGAAATCCAATGAAAATTTTCAGACCAAATTGACGATGCCTTTATAGCTAATAGCTTCTTTAAATTATTGTCTTTTAAGTTTATAGTATGAATTAAAAATATATTTATAAATGTATTTATTTATTATGTATACCAAATTTATTTTCAACCATAAAATCTTTGCAATTTTGGTAGAAATAAGCAAGTTTCAGTGTGCCTCCACCAGCCACTTTAAAGAAAACGATCTGAATAGACATGTAATACCTTTTTAATACAAATCTCCAAGGCATCTCATTTGCTTTGGATGTGCTCATGTACTAATTTACATGCTATGCCAGAAAATAGCAATACTTGTTTTGTATATTGTTTACTAGTGGTATCTTTGGCCAGCACATTTTTTTATAATTACGTTTGATTTTATTCAATTTTTTTGTGTTGTTACTCACAAACATAAAAAACGTGATATTTTGTGGACATGTTATTGACCACTCGCCTAGGTGTGTCTGTTGGCTCGGTCTAAGAATGTTTTTCCCTTCCCTTCCCTCCCCCATCTCTCTTTCTCACTCTTTCTCTCTTTCTCTCGCTCTCTCTTTCTTTCTGTCATTCTTTCTCTCTGACTCCCAATCACCTGCTATCCCTTTGTTTATCTATGTGTCAACTTATTTGTGCTTCTCTTCATTTGATCAGTTATTTCTATCTAGATATTTATCTATTTTTCTACCTTGTTTTTTGTCGGGTCCTTTTTCTTGCTCATTTTTTTATTCGGTTTGAGAATGTTTTCTCTGTCTCCCTCCCTTCACTCTCTTCCTCTCTCCTTTTCTCTCGCACTGTCTTTCTCTTTCTCTCCCTTTCTTTCTTTGTCTCTTTCTCCCACTTTCCCTTTACACCTCTGTTTATCTGTGTGACAACTTATTTGTGTTTCTCTTCATTTAGTCAGTTATTTCTGCCTAGATATTTATCTATTTTCCCACCATGCTTTTTGTCTGGCCCTTTTTCTTGCTCATTTTTTTTTACTCGGTCTGAGTATATTTTTCTCTCCACCTCTCCCTCCACCCTCTCTCTCTCTCTCTCTCTTTCTCTCTCTTCTTCTCTCTTTCTCTCTCTTTCTCCCCCTCCCTCTCTCTCCTACTCTATTTCTTTTTCTCCCTCTCTTTCTCTCTCCTTTTCTCTCTCCTTTTCTCTCTCTTTTTCTCCCTCTTTTTTTCTCATCCTCATTCCCTCTGTTTCTTTCTTTCTTTCTCTCTTTCTGCCACCTTCCCTCTACCCCTCTGTCTATCTGTGTGTCATCTTATTTGTGTTTCTCTTCATTCGGTCAGTTTTTTCTGCTTAGATATTTATCTGTTTTGCCAACGTGTTTTTGTCGGGTCCTTTTTCTTGCTCATTTTTTTAATTACATGACGAAAAAGGCATTTAAACAGATATTTAATTGGAAAGAATTTAGTTAATCCCGAAGTACACGCGAGAGAGTGTTTCAGAGCTTTCTTTGACATCTAGATCTTTATTTAAAAAGGAAAATTATAACATTAAAAATGCAATTTGGTTGACTGTTCCTATTTCTAAAGCAAATTGCAATTTTCAACGAAAGTTTGATTTATAATTTGCTTGCGGTTGTTAATTTTGTTCATGATATATTTGATGTCTAAAATTGGGTTGCAAAATTCATCAGATAAACAGAGTCCAATTATACTTTCTTCGCCATCTTTTTAATTATAGTAATGCTTTTTCACCAGATAAATATTGATAATAATACTATTAACGACAATTGTAGAAAGGTAAAAAATATAAACTGCTCAAACTGCTTTAAAATTGTTATTATATGTAGACTTGCATAGTGTCTGTGGGTCCCAAATTTCCTAACATATGCCCTTGCGCGAGACCTTGTAAAAATTAAAGTTAGTCACCACCAAAAGGTAGGAATCGATTTTTGAAAAAATGGATGGATTAAGTGCTTTTTCGTAGAGCTCGATTTTCGACTAGATTCGATTATTGGCCCACCACTGTTTGATAAAGTGGGTGACCTTAAAATCATGGGGACTCTTTCGAATCCAGCGAATCAAGTTCTGTACAATTTTTTCCGCTTATTTTTTTAGAAGCAGAAATCGTAAGGACTAAACAATGAAAGCTGCACTAACCGAGTCTCTTTCAAAATCATAAAGTTTTGTGACCACCAGAACCAACAAGAAGAACAACAGCAGTTGAGTCTGGATGTGCTGGTTACCACAGCATCCAACAATAAGGCCCTAGAAATAAGTGAATAGTTTATAACTGAAAAGGAAACCACAGTGTCATAAGGAGGGTATATTTATTGGAGCAAGTCACGTTAGTCACCCCTCAGTGCGACACAGAATGGCTGAAAGAAATGCTAAAAGAAGCCATTTCCCTAAAAACGATACAAATGCAACATTGTTACATCAGCCCAGATTTTATATTGTTTTTATAAACTTTAAGACACTAGAAATATTTCGCACAGCAAAACAAAGAAAGGCCTGACACCCTTGCTTGGTACTGCCCTGAAATAAGACTCCTAAACTAAAAGCACCCTTGTATTAATGAATACGAAACAAGTAAAAACCATTCGCCTTATTAAAATTGTACTTTGTAGATGTATTAATTTGCACAGATGAATGCAAAGAATTCAAAACATTTTATGCGCAGCCCATTTCATTTTAAACGCAAGGCTGAAGACATTGATAATTCATACTAATAAGGCACTTTTCTGCTCGTACAAGTTAAGATACGAAGCTTCTATCAAATTTAGGTGCTTTTAATGCGACCGATATTACATTACCTTTTTTCACAGTATTTGCTAACATATATCGTGAAATTGAAGAGAATATGATAGTGATTACTCGAAATTGGATTTAGTTTTAATGTAAGAAGATATAATGTTAAGCTTTTGATGGCTGCGCCTTCCTTTGCAGTTCATTATAAATGATCATGGCCTAGTTTATTGGATTAGAATTTATGCGGAACGGAGAAAGTTGAGCTGTATAGTCTGCAGTAATCCATTTGGCTTTTCAGGAAGCATGGCATTGATAACATGAAATATATCATTACACGACGTAAAGGATTACAGGAGAAAATGACCACGGAAACATTACACATGTAGTTTTGTGAAGCGGTTTTTTAATAGCTCCGCAAACTGCTATTTTAGAATTGTATGTATTTAGGATATTCATCCTCAAAAATTAGTATCTTCCAGCTTGGCCAATAGGTAGACGTGTAGAGTAAGTTCACTTGTTGTGCAGGTTGCTTCTTCTGATTTTAATGCTCCATGAAACACTTTTAATCATTTACTTGCCCCTTTCGGATTTCATTTACGACAAAACCACACCTGAGGCTACAGCCAACCGTCTATATCAAAGTATTTTAATCGTTTCAGCATTTTGAAGAGAAACAGAAGTTTCATTCATTACTTACGGACAAACTAAGACACAATGCCCTATAGAAAGTAGCTGGTCTTTTGTTCCAAGTAATAAAAATAATTCGTTGTCTGTGAGTTTAATTTAAGGTTTTCTGACTTAATTAACTGTGGCAAACAACTTTGGGCAACGCTTACCCTGACCCACAATCGAGAATTCTTCTTTGATCTATAAGCTTAGAAACATTGGGCCATTAATCCTGAAGCATTTTAGAAATAGTGACACGCAAAGATGTTGAACATTTTTACCGATTACGTGAGTGGTTTCACCTGCTTAGCATTGATACCAAAGATCCGTACATAACAGGGTTAAAAATACTTAATAACGTGATTGCATCACCGCCCGGTGTTCAATTTAATGAAGTAAATGGGCCTAACACATAGATCTAGGTAGCGCCAATCCTTATTGTAATGTGGACGTTAAACGTTGTTAACTCCAACACTTTGAGAAATCGTAGCTGTCCCAAGTCTAGATCAAGAACTATATAAATAAAAACAGAAATTTACTTAGGGGATGTTATATTTGGTGGAAAAAATTAGTTACTAGAATACTAAAATCCCTTTTTCTTCAATGTCACCCTATACGGTTCTCGAACGTGGGTTTTTCAATGTTTATCACTGCCTTTCAGTGACACTGATAAGGCTTAAAATGCATAAAATAACAGAAATAAATCCAATTCTTGAAGTTGGATATTATCAAATATTCTTGCCTGTTGCTAGGATTCTTTTGCTATGACATCAGTTCGCATTTTTGACTGTTTCAGAGTACAAACGTAGGAAGGAAGAAAAGTTTCTGTCGCCGTTAGGGTGGTGCTGAACCAGCTGTTATAGTTAGGATGCCAATCTGCTGCTTCACCTCTTGTTCCACTGGAGTTACAATGACCACATTTCTTTGCAACTAGCCACCAATGTACCCATTCTTTTGAACTCTAAATTATTGCTCAGTCTTTCATTGAGTGACAAATTACTTTTTACGCACTTTGTCGTCATCACCACCGTCATCAGATTTGGTTTTACATTCCTTTTTACATGCTGGCATGTGTTGGACGGAAGTTTTCTACGACAGATAAGGGGAAGCTAAACATGTAAAATGTAGGAAGGAAAATTATTTTGGAATCTAATTGGATTATATGGAGCAACCATAGGTCACCTGCAACTGTTCAGATATTTAAGCTATCCAAGCTGGCCCTAAATTCTGTTTCATTGTAGATCATTCAGACTGCATTGATTTAATTTACATAGTATTTGGCGTTTTTCGTTGTTGTTTTGACTAAAAATCATTTCAGAAATAAGCATTAGATATGCCAGATGTGGATGCGTTATAATATCATTCGCTGAATTTTATGCCAATAGTTTAATGTGTTTAAAACCGAGACATAGATAGGATAGATAGGACTTGTCTTTTCATGTATTTAATAGCCATACGGTGATTTGAATTTGTAACGTGAAGTACCCTGCCTGAGATTACCACCTTTTATGACTGTGTAATGGCTGTAATAGACCATGGCTTTAGTTTACATTACCTAAACCTGACTTAAAATCACGCACAGTTCTATCGTTGTTACTTATTTTACTTGGAGTTTTTTAGTTGAACTCTGCGATGAGACATGTAGTTTTTTATTATTTAATGGTATCGAATCTGACAAGGGACATTTAAGAATAGACAGTCTTAATTAGGATAAGTTGTTTTGTCGGAGGTTGGTAGTACCTGATCTTTTAGGGATGAATAATAGAAAATACTATTTAAAACTTGTGTTTGCAAAGTTCGGTGTAGCCTTATTTCATGAGACGTAGGGGATGGAATAAAGAATGGGCCTTATTAAATATGAGTGTGCTATATGGTAGTGGAAATGTAAGTTACTTTCCATTGGAGAAAAAGTAATATAATATTGGTTGGAATAGGACACTTTCCCATTAGCTAGCATATACAACTATCCCTGTATGTGCTCTATCTGGATGTGAATACATTTGTACAACCTTAGCCAAAACTATAATGTTTAATTTAATGACATGCTGCGTCTTGTAAGAAAGTCCTACACAATAACATCATAAATAATGTCTTGTTGGTTATAAACCTAACAGCTGAAAATCACAGGGCTTTTCGTCAGCCATGACGGAAATTACTCGTGGAAAAATATACGCACATTTATGAAACTAAGATACCAGAAAACTAATTCAGGAAGATGACTCGATACTGCCTTTGTTTTAGTACTTCGTTTATTTTTCTGGTACGCAGTTTACATATTAATCGGTACCTCCCGATCAATAAACATCCCTACTAGAGCTTGTCATATTGTTAAGTAAGAAAATATTTATTTTTTTTAGCAATTCCAGCCCTGCAGCCGATTGTTCACGACTTATTTGTTGCCAGGGGACAAGGAAGGCCCGATTCAAGAAAAGAACTTGACACTCAAAGAGAAGTAGTCGTGTCGATGCTAACCAGACTTATACAATTCCCCAAGGTAGAGTACTTATCTGTTATTAATGAATGGCACTTTTTAGGGAGAGGTTTAGCATGGCAGTTGATTCAGTCATGAAATAAAGCATATATCAATTTTCTTTGTTACCAAGGCAATTTGTAGTTTGCAGCTAATATACACAAGCACCTTGTACTATACGTTTTTCGTAGTAACAGTAAAATTTATACCACAATCATGATAATAATATCCATATCAGGGACTAAATTGTATATTTTAAATGTTTACACGTATTTGATGTTTGTTGGTAAGAAGTTACTTTTTATCGAAGTTATTCCACCTCCAACCCACCCCTCCCAAATTTAGCTATTCATCTATATTTACACGATTTAGAGGACCTGGTTACTATGGAATTGAGGGTCACTCACTTAACGTATCGCACTTACCCTGGGGAATTTTTTAGCAACGTTCAAAAGTTATACTTTTGGTTTGTGGTTACTTTCTTATTACTCTTAATTTTCTAAGTTCTGCGTGATTTGAACAACCACTTTTGTTTACCATTACCTTTTTATGCAGTATCTTGGCTTACTTTTACCATACTTTTACCATTGCTTTTTTAATATAATGACGTTTTGCTCGTAGGTTATTGGGATGATGGTGACAGTCTTAGAAGGTAGTAAAGAAGACGACGAGAAATGGAGAAGACTTTCACGACAATTTATTGATATGCTTTTTCCAAGGCTTGCGAGTCTAAAGGTATTTTTTCAGTCATATTATGAAAAGAAAAGTGTTTAGAAGCCGCCTTGTCCAGTACAGCTAGGGGAACCGAAGAGGGAATCATATGTGGACGAAGGTTTTTTTTTTAATTTCCAGTCACTGCCCCACTGGAAAACTATAATTTCCCTTACTAGTTGTTTTGTAGTGGCTAAAGTTTCCTATACTTGAGTGGTGTACTTTGGATTAATCTATAATTACCAAGTAAATACTGTAATCAGATGATCAATTGCTCACAAACAAGGAGTTTAGGCACGGGAGTTTTCTGTACCACTTTGCGCTTCTTTAGTTGGAAGTTGATGATCTATTGTAGAAAAGATAAAACATTAATTTTAGAGGCAATAATGAAATATGGGAGGTGAAATTGTGAAAAAATATTGAAGAAGGACAATGGAAGGAGAGCTTAGCTGAGACGGGAACACGAACAGAAGCAGAAAGAAGAACGAAGTACTGTGAAGAAGAGGAAACAAAAGCTAAATGACGATCGACAAGATACCAAGGTTTGGAGAGGAGAGGAAGGTAATTGAAGAACAGAATAGATGAACATTTAGGAAAGTGGTAAGAAATGAATAAAAAGGGATTCAGGAGATTGTAGACAAAATAACAATTTAAGAGACGTTTCGTATACTTAAGCACATTAGTTTTTCTAATCGATTACTACCTGTGTTACCAATTTATTTTTTTTGTCTTTTTTTAAATTATATTTACAGGTTCATATTGACTGCCAAGAGCATTTGGCCATTGTTCATCGTCTCCTTGATACAGTTGCACCAGTCGCTATTCGGCCAGCAGACATTATCTTGAAAACATTATTTACGCCAGTCACATTGGTAAGTATGTTTTATACGCAACGCTTTATTTTCGCCAGTCCTCCTTGGCTTTGATAGCCTGAGGTACCGGAAACCTTTTTTTGAAATGATATCGATGTACCAACATATTCCAATGCTTGTTGTTTGCAGACGAGGCTACGCACGTTGAGTATTTAGTACCTTTGTAAGTGGTACGGTAACTAAATTTGCATCGGCCTAAGCTGCTGTGTAAAATTTAGTGGGTCAGCCATTAATTATTGTTCTGTGTACGGAAATATAACGATTTTTCTGGTGAACTATTACTAAAAATGAACCTACCCTCACTGTTCAAATCTTTCGTAGACTGTGTGTATGGAAGCCAACAAAGGAACTCACTACTTACTTAGGACATTGGTGACAACTGACCCACTGAATAAACAATGATTACTATAAGCAACGTGATTTTGAAATATCACACAGCACTTTTATGAAAAACAGTTATGTATACTGATATAATGCACCTGTTGAAATATTATCAAATAATAATAATAATAAAAATAATAATAATAAAAATAATAATAAAAATAAATTAATATATAAAAATAAATAAAAAAAATAATAATAATAAAGGGCTGACACATCATGCATTTCTGTTTAACGGGCGGGAGTAGTGGGGGAGCATCATATCTAGGTGTCGTGAGCGTGGATCTCTTGTTCTGAAGGGCTGAGTACCGAGTTCTTACTTTGTTACTTAGTCCTAAGGTCTTGGGTGAAGCCTCGCTACGGAGACCGTTTTAAGCAGAATGGGTCACCTAAACTGGGAAACCTAAACAGGCCCCAACTGCAAGGTCATGTGCTGTTTTTTTTTATGTACATCAATATCGCACACACTTGGGTGTGATGCATGCACCCAGTTTACCCTTATCGGGCTGGTAGTCGGATGGGTTTGCTGGGGTTTCTACCCCTGAGTCCCCCATGGGCTCGTATTGCTCCNCACTTGGGTGTGATGCATACACCCAGTTTACCCTTATCGGGCTGGTAGTCGGATGGGTTTGCTGGGGTTTCTACCCCTGAGTCCCCCATGGGCTCGTATTGCTCCACCCCTCAATAATAATAATAATAATAATAATAATAATAATAATCCGTGAAGCCACGCGTCTACGGAAAGAAAACCAAAATGTGTTCTGGATATCACTACTTCCCTTGTCACTGGATTACCCTGGAGTCCCGTAAGCGTATTCAGTAAATTACTGCGTATATACCGCACCATAATTATGTTTTTGTGTCGCTCGGTTATACCTGTACAGTAAAATTCATATCTCCTAACTTTTTGGAACGTTTTATAATTTGGAAGATACGCAATGTGAAAGTGGAACTAACGGTAGGATTGTGACTACTACACCAGAGGCAGTTACCACACTCGATCTTTGCAGTATGCGTTTGAGTGGTAGTGACACCAATTTACGAGAAGAACGGTAGACCGTAGAAAAGCGGCAGTAAAACCATATTATTTGGGTTATTTACAGTGCGGTTAACAATAACAGCAGTAGCAACTGCTTGCTTAACTTCCACTTTTTATTCGTTTCAGAATACATTAACAGATACTTTGCGATGGCTCAGTATGGTTATCGTAATGACGAGGGCATTGTTTGTACAAAATAGTGAGGATGTTATACTGGCCAGACTTCAGATTGTCAGCCCATGTGATCTTTCAAAAATGATTGATAAACACAAACCTGATGAAACGGCAGAAACCAGGATAGCGCACAATGAGCAGAACTCTAAAGATCCAAGCCACGCAGATCACCTTTGCTTATATTTTTTTCAAGCTATTCGTGTAGCTACTGATGAAATTACCATGGCAGCAAATGACCCAAATGTGAACGGACGCCATTTAAATTTCCTGTTCAAGCTGCTGAACCATCTTCTTTCATGTTTGATTGGAGTGTTTAAGTCAGGTATTTAATTCTTAGCCTTTTTTTTCCCTTTTCTCCCCTAATAGATATAGTAAAGCGTATTAAATTGTCAGCCTTGTAGCTATGTCAGTTCTACATGGTACGAGACATAGAGACCAGAGGTAATTCTCATCCATCCTCGCCACCCTTTTACGATTTGAAAAACTGGAATCATGCGACACAAATATTTCAGTTCTTGAAATGAGGTCAAGATACACGGTCTCGGTTTCACTTTTTATAGCTGACTGTGATACTACTCATTGCTCTTGTTCATGAGAACTGGGAACGCTTGTACATTTGCTGATCTGGGTTGACTTAGAATCCATAAGACTGTAAGAAACTGGCTGTTTATTAACACTTAGTAACTTAACTTTCACCCTTAAATCTCAAAAATGTCATACCATTTAGTGGTGTTCGTGCATACTAACAACGTCTTGTTTTTTTTGTGGAAAAGATGTTACACAAAATATTAAAGATGTTTAGACGATAACCTTGAAAACGACTTTTTTTATCATATAGAATAAATATTTTGTATTTAATTTTGGAGAATTCCGCCGCGTAAATGGGATTTTACTCCGCACTACCACCACACACTACACACAAAGGCTGGAGCATAAGAACCAGACCAGCATCTGGTACCCACAGTAGAACAAAACGGTGTTTTAGCTATAGTCATATGTTAAAAAGTAATGTGTCGTCAGTTTTCTTTTTAATTCAATCAGTACATGGTTAATGTTTTAATACGTACATACTTGACGACAAGAATAANACGACTGTTTTTATCATATAGAATAAATATTTTGTATTTAATTTTGGAGAATTCCGCCGCGTAAATGGGATTTTACTCCGCACTACCACCACACACTACACACAAAGGCTGGAGCATAAGAACCAGACCAGCATCTGGTACCCACAGTAGAACAAAACGGTGTTTTAGCTATAGTCATATGTTAAAAAGTAATGTGTCGTCAGTTTTCTTTTTAATTCAATCAGTACATGGTTAATGTTTTAATACGTACATACTTGACGACAAGAATAATCAATTCCATGTTTTATTCAGGGACTTGATATTTTACTTGTCCATCACAGCATTAAAAATGTGCATCATTTCAATCATCTTATATACAACCATTTAGACATTGGCCTGTCCATTTATATTGCTGTCCGCCAAATCATACCTACCTGCCGACTCTCTATGTATTTTTTGCACCACTTCGACAACATACAGTCCACTTCTCGTCATTCGATTTCCATTAAATAGATTTTCTGTAACATATATTCAATGGTCATACCTATTAAGACCTTTACAGGCACGCAAGTTTCTGTTGTTTATCGTAAATAATACCTGCCATTCGAAAACCCACATTTCAAACTCACATGGACACTTGCCCCAACATGTCACATCAAACAAGGTGCATGTAAATTAACACCTGATTACCCAAACTAAGGCACAGCTTTGACTGACTCAATGCTTGTTACGTTAGTAAAAAACTTATGCCAGACCTACTTGTCAGTGTGGTTTCGACTCAGTAAATTTATGGAATGTTTAACACATATTTTCCATAGTACTTTAGTGCTACGCGTGTGCATTGCTGCTTGCAGAACTATGCCTTACCACAGTTGACTAATAATCCATGTGAACCTTTCTCGTACGTTACTTGAAAGTTGTTTATTAATCAACCACCAATTAAGTAATTAAGTATTTGTTCGTACAATTGGAATTTTTGTCAATATACACGACAATATTTCTGAGGTACTTTAACCAAATTTAATTAAATAAAATTCAAGGACTGGTTGTGAAAGCCGGAAAACATCAGATGGGTATCTCTTTGTTGGTATTTTTGCCCTGTCACGTGGCCTCGACCGCGCACAACAGAATAAGCTTGGAGTTGTTTGGATTTTGTGAATGTGTTTCAAATGTTAGAGAGTTAGGAACTATACAAAATATACACATACACATATTCAAAAGGAATATAAGTTTATCTTTGGTTGATCTTGGTGTGTTCATTAATTGTCTGAAAACTAAAATTTGTGGATTACATTATTTTGTTCAGATTTCCATTTTTTACCTTCCCACATACACGGGATCGTGCAAGATAGGCTCGGCGTGACCAAATAGGAGTAATGATGGTCTGAGCGTAATAACTACAGATGCACATTATTGCTTTCTTCTATGATTTCATTGTTTATTTACATAACAGAAAGTGGTATTATTTTCAGTCTTTAAATAACTATGTAAGACCTGTAGTAGTTCATCTAAAAAGGATGAAGTTTTCTTTACAGAAAATGTGTGGTTTATTAAATCCCCCCATTTTTGCAGCCCCTCCTTTTAGTTAACTTAAGAAAATTTTCCAACCCCCTCATGTGTTAAACCCGAAGTTATTTAATTGCCCGCATTTTCCACTACCCACCCACTCGTTTATTGGTTCCCTCCTATTTCGGATTCGAGATTAAACATAGAAAGCCAGTCATTTCCCTGCCACACAATACACATGAAAATTCAGCAGTTTTGCATAGTTTTCAACTTTTTCGGTTCGGCTTCCAGTATACTAGCATTGAATGAGCTACTTTAGGTGACAATAGTGTTGCAGCATTCTGTGAGAGGGTATTAAAAGAAGGTTGTTGAATTCAAAGGAATCTTTGCGTAGTATTTGCCATAGAATTTTCCAAGGTTTCTGCCCAATCCTTTAATCGCGATGATCAACGAAATTCAGTCGACATTGAAAGCAGAGCAAAGAAAGAGGAGAAAACCCAGAACGAGAAGGACAAAATACCTGATTACCAAAGACAAAAAGAGTAGTGCTCAAGCATGTCAGGACTCAATTTGAAAAAATGTGATGACGGTTTAGAACTTTTTAAGTTAGAAGGTACCTTTACTCAGGTAAATTTTTCCGTAATTATTATTCAAGAATAAAAAGCTTTCAGGAAATTTGTCCAAGTTCCCTTGTGAGGCATTATTTGTTCGTTTGATCATGGACTGAGGCATTTTCTGAACTGGATAGAATTGTTTTAAAAGTTTCTGAATACACAATTTCTTTCACAAATCTGATTGAGAAACAAGCAGCTGACCGTCCCGACATTTCTCAGAATATGCAATTATCGCCAGGTGAAGCATCGAAGCTTGACTTTTTATCGCGACAGCTTTCTCTTCAGAGTTACAGTTCAAATGGTAGTCGTTATTCGTACAGTGTATGGCACTCTAAATTGACTTCTTCGATACAAGACCTGTTACAGGCAAGTGAGGAAATTGGTTGCCTGCCAGATAGCACTAGTTTGAGAAATTAATTCGGAAAGTTTGGAACTCTTGAATGTGAGAGGGGTTGCCTTTACGTCATTCATTCGGTTCTGGACCAAATGCAGAGTTTGCAAAAATAGTCCAAAATTTTGATTGACGAAATTTTCATAAAACCTGTCGTTCGCGTCAGACTCAAGTTATATAAAAACACTTAATTTTAAACCTACAAACAGCCACATTTTTTATTCGTCTGCTGAACAGCCCTTTTCTGACAACGAACTTTTTTATTTGGGCTCAACGAAAAGGTTTCGAAATTTTCCGATGTTGAGTGAGGAACTGTAACTTATACTGGCGGATACATTACTCACAAGGAGAATGTAACACAGACGCACTTCCCAGGGTCACGTGACCACCACTATGTTAAGGATTGTGAGTTTTTGAATCTCGTCGAAAGTGGGAAGCTGTCGTTGCCGTTGGAGTCAATATATGAACTTTCGTTGTTCTGCTATAGCTGTTATATGTTAATTGATGACAGCTATTAAATGTTGCACAAAGTTCAAAAGTTGTGGCCATTTACGAAGTCATATTATTTCATAAAAACGGCCTCCGGTATTTTTACGTACTCTGAGAGCTCCTCGCCCGGATAGTTTAGAATTCCATGCAGTTGAAGTCAGAGGACCTGTTTATTTGCATTATCTTCAGCACATCCTCCGCTGACAGAGTGTTTTGAGGTTTATGTCTCAAGAGACCAACTCTCGTTTTATACTTTTTACCACAGTCAATGCAGGCAATCTCTGAGCTCAGGCCTAAAATTAAAAGAAATGTTTGCATGATAGCGTTGTCGATTGGAAAACTAGTCATAAAGTCAATTGATGTGTTACGATGAAATCGAAAAAAGTATGGTTAGACCATGCTCTTGTCAAATCTCTTTGAGCTTGAAATGAAATATTTTATTTTGACTTACTGAGATTACTTACTGAGATCACGTATCTTTCTCTACTGCCTCATCTTCTTCCACAATGGGAAGAATTGAAATGAAATCGTCTCCCCGCAGAAATAAAACAGACATGTTTTCCAATTTTTCTCCTTGCTTTTTATGAAAAGTTTGTCTCTTGTGCACGGTCGGCATCACCTGGTCACCTTACCCAACATTTCAAAAAGCGGTATTGTTCAGACTTTTGAAGTTTGCTGGCTTTCATAACCAGTCCTCCCCCATTAAGTATGACTTTAAGTGTCATATTAGTAGATTTCTCCGCCTTGGGCATGTTATTTCTCAAATTATCTCCAAGTTACCAACATCATACACATTTACCTTCTATTTGTCTGAATCCTAAACTGACGACTAGTTTTGTCGTTGCCCTATCTAGGTCAGGTAATGAAGTGTGCAGTGTACATGCCTGTAGTCACCTGCCATTTAGTCCAGCATACCGATTGCCCACCTAGTCTTATTGCCGTGTTCATCTACATTTCACTACAGGCAGTGTATAGTCGTTCACTATTGGAACAAAAACTCACCTGAGTACAAGATAAAAAATTGAAATAATGTATCTGGTTTTTCCAGATATACCTCGCGACTTGCTACTTTTGTTGTCAACGTAATAAATTATCATGCATTATCATGTAAAATATATTTCTATCAACACTTGTTAAAAAGTATTCAAAGTCATTTACGTAAAAGAAGATTGCGGCTATCGAAGTAAAGGACAATAAATATATATATAAATAATAAGTCCTTTTCTTTAATATCACTTGTCACGATTTTCCTTCTCCTCGTCAGTTGGGACCAGGTGTTCCTGCCTTTAAAGGGAAGTTGTTTTGTGGGAGGCTCAGCTTATTATATGTAGAAAATTTGATGAGATGCCTAACGGATGATGCTTGAGAAAGAAATGTAGTAACAAGTAGAAATATAGTTCGCAGAAATGATTTATTTAAGGACGGAGCTCCTGCAGATCAGTTAGTAGAGGACTTGACCTTAGTCATAGGTCATACGTCATAAGCGTTTGTTGGAATCCAGTTTGTTGTGACGTTCCATTTCTACTTTTTTTTGGATCTTTTTGTATTCCTCTGCGGCCATAGGCCGTAATAAAGTACATACGTCAAAACACAATTCCCTTGACAATAGACTATGGCTTTTTTAGGAAAATTTACAGGTTTGCAGTCAGCTGCGAAAAATCTCATTGATGGTTGGAGCTGTCAAGATCTTGAGCTACGCGATGAGTCTCCTAAGTCTCTGCTGTCTGCAATAACCAGCTCATTATTTTTTTTGGAAGATCTGTGGCCCTCAAGTGCTTTCCTATGGCTAAATATTATAGCGTCAGTTGGTTTTGAATGTCAAGATTGGTGGCATAGAATAATATTACATAAGAATGAGAAAAACCGGCAGGAAACGCAGAGGAATCCCCTTGTCGAAGATCCCGACCAAAGAGCATTATGGTCAGATAACTTAATCAACTCGGGGGCGCTTATTCTTTACTGTCAGCATCTACACCACAAAGTGAAGGTAAGTAATGCAACTTTGTAACTTTCTGAATAATTTAGTTTTTGATTATTTAACTTAATTCATTCATTTTGTTCAAAAAATAGTAATTCATCTATTTTGGTTCGAATGTATTAATTTATTAATCATAAAACTAATTTGATTTTTTTACTCGTTGTGTTAAGAACACAACTCAAGATTAACAAGAGGAGTGCACATCGTAATCAAATCTATCTCCACAAATATTGAGCTCCAAAAAGGAAATGAATTATTTGTGAGTGTATTACTATTCACAGTAAATATTTTGTTTCGAGCGTCAAAAAGGCAGCTAAATGTCATTACTTACTACTTGCTACGATGTTCTGTTGTGTAACCAAACACGACCTGATTATGATATTTGAGTAATATTCGTTTTTAACCTGATTTTATTATTAGAATGATAAAGCGACCTATATTCCAGCAGTTCGTTACTTGCTTGAGTCACTGCCAAGAGAAATTTTATATCTGGAACATGAAGAGCCTGTCAATGATCTTTTGGGGTAACTTACATTTTGTATATTTTTTGCTTCATTTTTGTTTCACGTTAGATGCATCCCTATAAAAGCTCCGAGATTAAAAAGTTGTCGTGTAAAGGCTTTATTAGTAGCAGGCTACCCACCATCAGGAATATTCTGGTATAACCTGAAAGCTATTTTTCGTCTGAAAACCAATTGCTCTAAAATTACCCATGCTTTTAAAACATTCCTACCTTTAGGAAACCAATTTTTCCAGGAATGTTTTGTTTGTATTTCGAGGATTGTAGCCCAACCATGATCGTTCGCTCTGGGGGGAAAACAACAGGCCAATCAACTAAAATAAATTGCTGGAAAATGCAGGATCTTTTAGAAAACTGAAAATTTTACACGAATTACTTACCGAATTCATATAAACAATCACGAAGTCCGTCAAATGGTTTACCGTCCCTAAACATAAATGTTTAAAAAATGCCAGAAATCGTCAGCGGCAGAAACAAGTCCTGACAGGAATTTATTCCCTAAAGGTAGTTTAAGGAAACATTTTCCTGACGTTTTCTACTCCCTATTAATCCCTTCAAGCTCCTGGAATATTCTCTTCTTCTTCTTTGGCCTTCATCCGACACCTGTCAGGTCGGCCGCTCGACACCTTTTTCTCCGCTTGACTCGGTCTTTCCATTCTCCTTCTCTCGCTCCTACTTCTTTTATGTCTCGTTATATGACTTCCCTCAGTCTAAGCTTTTGTCGTCCTCTACTCCTCCTTTCTGTCACTGGTGCCTGCCATACTGCCTTCAAAATATTGTCATTTTCTCTGCTCATTGCTATCCATACCATCTTAACCTTGCTTCTCTTGCTTTCTCTGTTATTTTTCTTACATCCAAAAATCTTCTTATGTCAACATTCATCCTGTGTTCGTGCAAGGATATTCCGGTGAGCAACCTTGGAATTCTCATCTCCGTCGCTTCTGACATTTTCTCCTCTTCTCTTTTTAAAGGTACGACTTCTAGGCCATATAATAATACTGGTTGTAGTACTGATAAATAGATCTTCGTCTTCAGTTTTATTGGCATTCTCATGTCGCATACTATGTCACTCACTTCTCGCCACTTCCCCCAAGCTCTTCTAACTCTTGGCTTAACATCTTCTTGACACGCCCCTTGTCGTTGAATGGTTGTTCCTAAATAGCAGAACGATTCCACTTGCTTAATCACTTCCCCATGTCTATCTCTAATGTTAATAATTCTTTTTATCACTCTTTGATGATACCATTGTTTCTATCTTCTTGCTATTCATTTTTAAGGCTGTCAATCCCATCGCTTCCTGCCACCTATGAAGCTTGGATTTCAACTCAACAAAACTACCTGTATACAAAATGATCAACTGATACTGTTTAAAAACCAGTGAATATGTTACTAAGATACAACTGTCTTGGCAAGATGAAGTGTATTACCAATATAAACATTAACAGGATATAAGCTATGCTTTGAGCTATGCTATGTTTATACAAAGTATCCAATGAAATCATGAACGAACTTTATGACAGGAATCCGCTCTTATGTAGCTTTCACTTGGTTTTGTGTATCACGGCAATCGCGCTTGATGCTCCAGCAGTAGTCGGCGAAGAAACGTTTACCCCATCGTCCCTGATATTTGCCTTTCGTTTCTCTGACGTTTTGATGAAATCATTCACTTTGTTAGTCGCTTATTATCATCTTTGTTAACTTGGAATTCGTCTAAGTGACTGTAGAAAGCGTACAGCCTGATAGGCGTGTTGGACCTGAGTATCTTGAACCCTTAAATGAGTCTTGCAAGTAACTGTCTATAATTGCAAGGCTTGCTATTTTGTAAGAAACTGTGCCCATAGGTTTCCTACTTTGTGGTATATTTTAACATCAGTTTGATATTTTCAGAAGTAAGTCATCGGATGTCACACTTGAAACGGAGACAATCACACTTTGGGTCTAATGCATTGACGAACTGAGACTACGTTTTATTCGGAGGACAGATAATTTTCTAGAGTTTTTCTTGAGTTTGATGGAGTATACTCGGATCCTTAGGCTTGAGGTCAGACCTCATTACCAAGTATTACTGAATCCAATGGTTTGTACGATCCCTACTTGTATATATTCGTTGCTATTTGAGTAGGAAGCTGACCGTTTCAAAGTCAACACGTGTCATCCATTTCGTTCTATCATGTTTTAGAAGATGTACGGCTGTTTTTGCACTTTCATAGTCTTCCTGTAGTGTAACTGAGTCGTTTATGAGCACGGAACTATACATATTACGATTGTGTAATAACACACATTTTAGACATTTATTCTGTTCAAAAATAGTTTCAGTTATGTTTCAATTAACTTAGTTTGACAGTATCTGTTGTTACCCGGTCCATACCCGAAAGAGTCAAACGAACCTCCACAAGTATGAATTTATCATTCATAAATCTGAAATTATGTTAACTTAAACAATAATAATAAATAATAAGAAATAAGTAATATTTCTTGAGACTATCGGACATTCATAGTAATATTGAATTTGGAGCTTTAACAAAAAGTAATTGCTTTTGGTTGAAAATATATTAAAATGTGAAAACAAGAAGGAGAAAAAGTTCGTCCTAAAATTCTAAAATTCTGTATTCATTGATAACAGCATTTTATATAGTATAGTGGTAGCAGGGGCCCTTTCTCGAGTCGGGCATGAAAGAATTAATTAGTTAGAAGACTGCATTCTTGCCTTGGCAAATTAACGTCAAGTTGTTTGCTTTTGCCTTTTTAAGCTTCATATGTGAAGATTCTGAGCTGAGTGGACTTTTTGTCGCTGTTGTATCCCAAATGTTCAAAAATGATTCCTCAGAGGAAAAGGTATAGTGATCTGACCTAAATTCTTTTTTGTTACATTTTGACGATATTTCCGGTGTGGAATTATGGGGGAAAAGGGGGAAATGCATCGAAAGGTAGGATCCTTAGCAGATACCTGCTTGCGATATTCTCGGGTGATCTGTGCCTTTCACCTTTAAGGTTCTTAAAGTATAGAGGTGTATTTAAGTTTGAAAAAGTATTTTTATCCGGGGTCAGTGAAAAGCTAGTTTTTTGCGAAGCGTTACATGTTATTGCATATTTTTGGTGCTGTTTTCTCCCCTGAGACAATTATTTCCCCAAAAATATAAACAAATACTTTAGGCTGCTACCACTTTTAACAGAGGGACAAGGTGTGTAATATGAGTAAAAAAATAATATAAGAAATCACCAATTTGCCAAAGCAAAGGCTGAGAGGTTTTTTGCGTTTTTTTCCGCAGATAAGAAATTTAAAGGAAGTAGTGGTGAGAGTAGTAACATGTGCTTGCTTGTGATGGTTTTGTGAGTTAGCAAGTCATTTAAATCAGCAGCTGTCTTTTTTGTCAAAAAAAACCTAAAAAATTTGAAAATTTATTTGTAGAAAATGTAAGGGATTAGTAACAATAGCAAACCCTGTAACTGTAAAAAGTGATCTGTTGTGGACTGGAAATGAATTTTTAGGCAAATTGAATTTCTACGAAAATGACTTGTCGAGAAAATTAATTGCCGGGGCTGAATTATCTTGGAAATGAATTGTCGAGGAAATAGATGGAAATAAGTTTTCTGTTGTTTCAGATAAGTTGGCGACAAAATGAATTGCAAGTTAATGAATACTTGGGAGAATGAACTGTTGCTTCCCCGCCTGATTCATAATGTATATGAACGGGCTGGAGGACTGTAGGGGTAGAGTTTAGATTTTATTGATCTGAGTTCATGTAAACAGAACACATGTATTACGTTTTCCATTGTTTTAGTAATAAAAAATTTGATGATATTCAGATTAACCAGATCGTTATGGACTAAACAATTGTTTGTTGACTTAAATTTCCAGGAACTTCTTTGGTCAATAGCGTTAAAACCATTGGAAAATACTCACCTAAGCCAGTCAGGTGACCTGCTTCAATTGTTACTGGAAATTATCCCAACACTTAATGTTCAAGGACTGGCACGAAAATCAGAAACACTTGCTTGCAGAAGACTGCAGTATATTTTATCTTTGCCTGCTAATGTAAGCTTTTTCTATTTTTTACCTAGAGTTATTTCGACTTTTTTCTTCATATGGTATCACTCTAAAATATTTATGATCGTTATATATATTTGAATTTATTTATACATGACATTTGGAAGTGGGTTTTTTTCTTTACAAAATAGGCGTCGCTTTTCCATTGTTGATTTTTTTAATCGATAAGCTTCAATTTGGCACTTGCTGAGCATAACCATAACATAACTCTGTGTGTATCCTGCATCCACTCAGATCAAGATTTGCCACGCTGATTAGTTCTTTACCCTTGCTATTGATTTTTCTAATGTATTTTTTAAAAGGCTCTTATTTTCCCCCTTATTTAGTTCATTTTATTGATTTTATGGTTACTCAAGTCTCTTTATTTCTATATCTTCGCTAGGCACTTTCATATTTTGTTTCTTCATATTCTTTTCTCCTTCGTCCTTCGACCCCCTGAGTCCCACAGCTGCTTCGCCACATCGCTCCACCTCAGACTTTGCCTTAGCTGATTGGCTTTCCTATCATTAGTGCACTCGTTCCGTTTTTGCTTGTGGTACCTTTCCTTCCCAGAATGTATTCAAACCAGTGTTTATACAATACCTGCTTAACTGTCGGTCAGATTATTTCCACCTAAGCAGTTAACAGTTTTCTTTCCTCTTGTATTTTTAGTTTCCAGTGTTCAAGGCGAGTTTAACAATACTCCTGTTTATTTTACATTTATCAGTTTTCAAATGTGTGTATCAGCACCCGCTATATCTGTTTGCCGTGTCTCCTGTATTCAGTTGATTTTTTTTTGAAAAATAAGAAAGATGTACTTCTGTGGTTTGTCATATAGAAGAAAATAAACGGAGGTAAACTGTAGCATCAGTCATTAAAATGTGCATACTGTATATGTATACACGTATTTATGTATATATATGTATATATATGTATATATATGTATATATATTTACACCAATAAACCACAATATTTAAACCATATTGGCACTTCCTTGTAGCTTCGCAACAGTGGCTTGCCATTTAATTTTCTTCAGAAGTTTGTGGACAACAAAGTAAACGAAATCAGGTAAGACATAAGAGAGACATGGCTTAAGATGACAGAATAGATTATATATATATATATGTATATAAATAGAACATTAATGCAATTCTATGTACAAACAGATTTACACAATTCCCTTTAAAATAAGCTTCACATTTTTATCAATTATTGTTATTTTTGTTTTTTATTGCTATTATCATTACCTGCTATTACTTATTAGCTATATTATTGTTACCTATTGTATTGTTTTACGTTTCACTTTTGTTTCATGTTTTGAAAATGTACTTCAGTCTTTACCCAGATATCAAAATCAAAAGGAAGTATAGGAAGCGCTTTTTATTGTTCCATATCTTTGCTAATAATTGAGTTGATTTTTGACAGTATATAGCAGTATAAGTTAGAATTTATTTGACAAAATATGTGCCAAGTACAAAGATTCTTTCTTTTGTTTTGTTTTTTCGTTCGTCATCTTTCAACCAAATCATATCAGTAAGACCACTCTCACCATTGGTTACTTTTTGTAGTAAATCAAGAAGAGAAAAAAAAGATAATTTATGATACAAATCAATAATAATATTTAATAGCTGTCAATAAATCTCTCTCTGACCCTTTCTGTCAGTCCTGCTGTCTGTCAGCCTAAGATCGCTGTATCTTTGGAAAGATCTTCCTCACACTTTACTTCTGTTAACTGAAAACAAGCTTCTTGTCGTACACCCAAAGTTTTTTCAAAAATACCGACAACGGTCTCTGTGCAATTATTCCTTCGTTTGACCTACTTATAAATGATACGATGACTGCAGTGTTTCGTACTTACCATTGACTTAGTTCCTTTGATTTCCATACATTCTTTTCGTATGGTGACCTTTCGTTCACTTGTATGTGTGGAAATTATAGGAACTAGACATTTGTACACTTGTATTTTTACTTTCATCCCTGCTGCCTGTGATGTTCGTATATCCTGGATGGAATAGGATACAGATGACCTCGTGTTCCCCTTATATTTCTTACTGTAGATGACTTACTTAATTGTTCTCTTGGAAATACCTTGCAGGTAATAAATATTGTTAAAATTTCAGCAATTAATTATGGAAATATGAAAAATATAACCCATTTTTGCATTTGAAACTTTAATCGTTATGGCATGCAGTCTCGTTTAAAACAGTCAATATCGTTCTCAGTGTTTAATTTTTCATCTGGTTAGATCTCCAATAAGATGAAACTCTTGTTGCACGGAATTAAATGAAAAGGTTCTCTGAATGAGTACAAGTAGTAAACTCCCCATAACCTAGTTTATATTCTAATTACTATCATAGTTTATTCTTCATTTAGTTGGATCCTGAACACAATGATTTTTTTTGTGAATAAAATTAAATTGCAAAATCTACTGGATGAATAGTGGTATCATTTGAATCACCTAATGTGCACAGAATTGCTTAATTTAGCCCAGAAATACTAAGGGATACGTATCGTTTTTATCGTGTTATTTTCAAGAAAGAACGTAGATAAAATTAGTGCGACTTGTTTTGTCAAACACCCAGCTGTGGTTAATGGAATAGTACCAATAATTTCTTCGTACACTGGAGTTTATTTCCTAACTGAAAACCCTAAGTTAGCAAAGAATTATTTTGACATTTCATTTCTCATAACTGGTACTACACGTTTTAGTGGATTGTTGGAAGAGCTAGCAGTCCTATCCGCTAAGTGCATTCTTGTGACTTAAGTCAGTGTGTTTGATATGCATTAAACTGTTGCCCTGCCAATTACCTTTTCATTCGAGGAAATATAACAGTTCTTAAAGTCCATAACAACGATATGCTATTGTGATTAAAATTTTGGAACTACTACTACTACTACTACTACTACTACTACTACTACTACTACTACTAATAATAATAATAATAATAATAATAATAATAAAATACTAATAATTTGTCCGGGGTATGACATTAAAGTGCAACCGGTTGTGGAGTTTCGACAAAAGTGAAAAGAACAATCCTTGGTTATTCTTTTCACTTTTGAAAGCATCTTCGCAGCTCATCAATCCTCTTCCTCCGTCCTTTCTACTATGGTAGAGTATATCTATATCAACTTTTGGGTGCCAATCCTTATGCATAGTGAGTAGTTTCCTGGTATTTCTATCTACGTCCCTAACTTCTTCTATATTCCAATTTAGAAAACCAGCTCCATATCATAAAATTGCTAATGCCCATGTGTTTATTCCCTATATATAGTTTTGACCATTTAGTTTACACTTAAGTATGAACCTTACTCTTCTTTTGTATTCATCTTCTTATGTTAACATCACCTAGGGAAACTCCTGAGCATCTGAACTTCAATTTTCAGTTGTCCATATTACTAATCAAAAGCTTTTTAACGTTATCAACAACTCCACACCATTCTAGGAGCTTTCCTATGTGGGGCATTTCTAATTTGCTTTAATACACTTTTCCCAGTTATGACGAAACTATCCTGATCATGATAATTACTTTCTTCTTTAAGTGTTTTGAGCCACTATGCATTATAATTATGTTCTTTATTCTCTCCAAAACTTTCATTCCAAAAAGCTCTCCTTTCTTCGGCATCTGGTAATTTTCTTCCCTCATTGTTTATCCCATTACGTTCTGAAAACTATCTTTTCAAGTAAGAGTTGAAAAGCCGGTTTTCCCTCAATTGCTAGATTCTCTCACTAGCAATCTATAGCGATCTATTTTGGATTTCTTTGCCAGGGCTTTCTGCTTCAGTTCTTCGAACAGTTCTAATTCCTTTCCGAAAGGTCCTGAATTTTTTAAACAGTTTGTCAATCTTCTTTCTTGATTTCATTTCATCGCTCCAACTCCTTTGTATTTTCCAAGTCTCGCTTGCATATATAGCTGCAGAGATGACTATCGCCAAGTATAACTGGTTATTGATTTTCGTGTTTTTCTGCCGAGACTTCCTTATAAGTGTCATTGATCGGAACGCTGCTCCAGCTCTGCCTAACCTGTTGCCCATGCTTGTTTCAACCTCACCCTTGTCTTTAACAGCTTCCAAGTTATGGAACTTCTCTACTCTCTCAAGTAGNAAACTCAAACATTATTCCAATAAAATCCTTGTGCGACGAGGAGTAGATTGATATGAAATTGTACTTATAATATTTAAAAATTAGGCAAATATTTTGCGATTAAACGAGAGCCGTGTACAGAGACGTCTGCACGCCACTGCTCGACAGCAATAATAATAATACAGTAGTAATAATAATAATAATAATAATAATAATAATAAAATACTAATAATTTGTCCGGGGTATGACATTAAAGTGCAACCGGTTGTGGAGTTTCGACAAAAGTGAAAAGAACAACCCTTGGTTATTCTTTTCACTTTTGAAAGCATCTTCGCAGCTCATCAATCCTCTTCCTCCGTCCTTTCTACTATGGTAGAGTATATCTATATCAACTTGTGAGTAGTTTCCTGGTATTTCTATCTACGTCCCTAACTTCTTCTATATTCCAATTTAGAAAACCAGCTCCATATCATAAAATTGCTAATGCCCATGTGTTTATTCCCTATATATAGTTTTGACCATTTAGTTTACACTTAAGTATGAACCTTACTCTTCTTTTGTATTCATCTTCTTATGTTAACATCACCTAGGGAAACTCCTGAGCATCTGAACTTCAATTTTCAGTTGTCCATATTACTAATCAAAAGCTTTTTAACGTTATCAACAACTCCACACCATTCTAGGAGCTTTCCTATGTGGGGCATTTCTAATTTGCTTTAATACACTTTTCCCAGTTATGACGAAACTATCCTGATCATGATAATTACTTTCTTCTTTAAGTGTTTTGAGCCACTATGCATTATAATTATGTTCTTTATTCTCTCCAAAACTTTCATTCCAAAAAGCTCTCCTTTCTTCGGCATCTGGTAATTTTCTTCCCTCATTGTTTATCCCATTACGTTCTGAAAACTATCTTTTCAAGTAAGAGTTGAAAAGCCGGTTTTCCCTCAATTGCTAGATTCTCTCACTAGCAATCTATAGCGATCTATTTTGGATTTCTTTGCCAGGGCTTTCTGCTTCAGTTCTTCGAACAGTTCTAATTCCTTTCCGAAAGGTCCTGAATTTTTTAAACAGTTTGTCAATCTTCTTTCTTGATTTCATTTCATCGCTCCAACTCCTTTGTATTTTCCAAGTCTCGCTTGCATATATAGCTGCAGAGATGACTATCGCCAAGTATAACTGGTTATTGATTTTCGTGTTTTTCTGCCGAGACTTCCTTATAAGTGTCATTGATCGGAACGCTGCTCCAGCTCTGCCTAACCTGTTGCCCATGCTTGTTTCAACCTCACCCTTGTCTTTAACAGCTTCCAAGTTATGGAACTTCTCTACTCTCTCAAGTAGCATTTCCCTGAGAGTTATTTGTGGTACCTGATTGTTTTTGATGCTCATTACTTGGCTGTTGCCTTCATTTATCCTGAATCCCTCTTTGCCACTTCGATTTTGTAGTCTGTCATTTCTTGACATGTCATACTATCATCGGAAAAATCAAGATCTGTCAGGTTCGAGTTGTCATTCCCGGGTATACCAAAATCTTAACTTGTCATTACCTTCTTTATTACGGAGTCATACGATGAACAAAAATGGGAGGGGGCAGTATACGGCCCTGTCTCACTCCAGATATTAATTTGAATTCTTCTGTCATTCCTGAGCTTGTTTTGAGTCCACAAGTTCTACCAAATCTAGTCAAATCATTTAAACTTTGGGGCTCATCCAATATAACATTTTCCTCTCTCTCGTTGCGAAAAACATTACCATTAATCGTTCTTTTAATAATTTTTTTAACTCTAACTTCTTCTTCTAACTTGTTCTAATAATTTTTTTAACTCAACTCAGGCTTTCTATTGAGAGACTGTTGCAAGGTGCCAAGCATGTTAATATACTTGAATTTTAAGTACGTAGTAGTGAGAAAGACTTTAAAAAATAGATAGTAGAGAAAAGAAACCGGAAATGTAAACGGGGAAAAAATGTATGGTCAGTTTGTTAGAGATGTGCCTTTAACAACAGATAAAGAAAATACTTGGAGTTGGATGAGAAAGTCGGATCTGAAAATAGGCATTGATATGCAATTGCTCAAGAGCAGGCTATCAGAACGAACCATGTAAAGTACAACATTGATAAGAGTGCTGATTCCCCGACATGTAGATTATAAAAAAAGAGGAGAAACTGTGAGCCGCATAGTTAGTAAATACAAGAAACTTGTTCAGAAGGACTATAAAAGGAGACATGAAAATGTCTTAAACATTAGTCTTTGGAAACTCTGTGAAAAGTTCATGTTTAAAAGATCTGAAAAATGGTACGAACACAACTCAGAATCAGTGTCGGAAAATGCCAATCATAAACTTCTTTGGGACACAAATTTTTAAAACCATCAAAGGAAGGAGGCCGGTTATCGTCATTTGTGATAAGCTTTAAACGTCTGGGATAATTATCGATATTGCAACCCCTAGAGACAAGAGGATAGATAAAAAAGAGACGAAAAAAATTGAAAAATATAAAGATGTCAAAAGGGAAATTGAGAGGTAATGGAGTCTTCGAAGTGTATCAATAGTATCTAATATCGTTGGAGCTATTCATAGTGTAAAAGAAATTTCAAGAAATTTGTTCAACAGACCGGAATAGAGGTAGAGGTTCATTTTGCACAAAAAGCCACATTAGGGATAACCAGGGTATTTAGGAAAGTATTAGAGTACTGAATATAAAAATTACTTGGAATCTTTGATTATTGGTAAAAATCAGCTTCCCCGGTTTACAAGTCGGTAAATCATCTCCCAGTGATATTAACCGTAAATCTGTATAATAGTAATAATAATAATAACAATAATAATAATAATAATAATACCTCTTTCTAACCTCTACCGTGCCCCGCTAGGTTTCAATGTTTGCACATGCTTTCAGAGAAAGCTATAGAGATTCGAACGCCTTTGCAGAAGGAGGATACAGATATATGTCAGAGCGATCCACTTGGAGTCGGGCCTATACCAGAAGGCGAAATGGCAATTACGAAGGTATGAAATCGTCTAATGTGTTTTCAGATAGTATTTTGTGATCTTCGCTGGAATTATTTATGATCATTTATTGACAGGATAATGCTTGCATCTCATATCTGCCATCACGTAAATGAGACCTCACTACTCACACTATGAGGTAATGTACCTAAGATGATAATCCTCTTAGAGGACTTTGCAGCTTTCTCAGACCAGTTAGTGACCTGTACTACTGTAGTAAACGTCGCATTCCTTCGGTACNCCTTTGCAGAAGGAGGATACAGATATATGTCAGAGCGATCCACTTGGAGTCGGGCCTATACCAGAAGGCGAAATGGCAATTACGAAGGTATGAAATCGTCTAATGTGTTTTCAGATAGTATTTTGTGATCTTCGCTGGAATTATTTATGATCATTTATTGACAGGATAATGCTTGCATCTCATATCTGCCATCACGTAAATGAGACCTCACTACTCACACTATGAGGTAATGTACCTAAGATGATAATCCTCTTAGAGGACTTTGCAGCTTTCTCAGACCAGTTAGTGACCTGTACTACTGTAGTAAACGTCGCATTCCTTCGGTACTGCTAATCGAAAAAGTAACCTTTTTAACCCTTTAGAAAGCTCCGTTTCTTTGGCATATATCAATGCACCGCTGATTAGACTTACGATGTGTTCAATAAATACGTTTGTGGACTTTCTATTTCTTGATTTCTACACAGGGTTATTTGGATGAATAATCAAATCAAGGTCCAGTTTTTAAATGTTTTTTTTCATCGTCTTTTGAAACCAACATTGCATTAACGGTAAGCTTTTCAATGGCGACCATGCTCAAGAGACCGGAAGAACTTTGTCGTCATTTGTCTTTAAAATTTTGACTAAGATTCATTCGGTGACAAATCGGTTTAATTTCGTACTTTAGCAATTTGAAAAATGAAGGAAAAAGTTAACCAAGATGTAGAATTAAATTTGTTCATATGACGTCTGCATCATTTCTGAAAACTGTTTCCAAACACACGGAACTCTCCGAATTAATACCTTATCGCTTTTTCAAATAGTTTTTGCAACAAAATTGTTGTGAATAGTAGACAGTGAAGGACCGCAGATGCCAGTAGTCTCCGCGGGATAATGTATAACCCGTTGGTCCCTACGCCAGCCTTGACATGCGCACACATTCTGTTATAACACCTACAGACCAGCAGGCACGGCAGAGTTCACAACCACTAATTTTCTTTGAAGTTTTTCAGACCCCTGCTTGAAGCAATAATCATGGTATTCTTCATGGGCAAATTTTTTTAACAAAATTAAAATTTTTATTTCAGTTTTTATTTGAAGACAGAAACTTCCGAATTTCGAATGTGTCAGCGTGTTTTTTACATTTCGATATTTAAACTGTAATCCAAAGATCGTACAGTAAAATAATACTTGGTGTATTTTGTGGACTTATTCGATACTGTTCACTTTTCTGCTGTGGAATGCGAAACCCAAAGTTTTTAATTTCTCTTCCTTAACATCAATTCTGGAAAGGACGTGTCGGAAAGTTCTTTGAATTCTACGGAGATGATCACGAGGAAACGGAACAACATTCCACGCATGTTATTTATGTATATAAAATACCAGCCACTGAAAGACCTTTTTACATTTCCAAAGTGCCAAAGATAATCCTAGGCACCGACGATTATTTTTCTCTATTTCTCTTGATCTTTGATGGTTTAAATAAGATCGTTCGGACGCAGGTTATTATTAATTGCCCTTTAAAAGTTGTAGGTAAGTTGTTCTTTGGGGACTCTGACCACGTTTTCCTTTGACTTCTATGACTTTATGATACCTTCCTAATTAAATTGGATTACTTTTTGGTCGTAAACCAAAAAATGTATTTGGCGAAAATCCAGAAAGAAACGTCATACAACTTTGAAAGAATGATGCCAAGGTGGATATGATTCCCAATTGCTGTGACCATTTGCTAGTTTCATTGCCTTATTATCTCAAAGGGTTTTACGTATTTGCAGGCCATTTTCACCCTCTCATTCTGTTTCCTGGGCCAGGTCACCTTTGTGAATTAAACTTTTTAGCCATTGAATCGTCATCTTCAAACGAATTCACACACAATGCCTTTGTAGATATAGAGTTTGAGTATAAATGGGAAAACAAGTAGAGAAATATTTGCCACACAGACACGAATAAATAGGTAAATCTTAAGGGATACGAGGACAGTTAAATTATGACTGACAAACAACCATACAAAATGATAAATTTTAAATACCATATCTGTAGGAACTAATTGAGGTATTGCTCATTATTTTTAGGATTGGTTAATCCTTTTTGCCGAAAACATCTCTCAGAATAGAACATTATGGACCACCGATCAAATTGCTGTTTGTGTAGAGCTTATGAAGGTGCTGGATATTGATGACTTGACGAAAATTTTCGAAAGCGAAGTAAGTACGCACGTCTTTGAATTCATCTCGAATTTATTGAAAAATCTTTCCTGGTTTTTTTGTTGTTGTTGTTGATATGTGTTTTTTTAGGCGGATGTTGACGTTACTAATACTTATTAGTAGGAGACAGTAGGGGATCTCCATTCATTGTGGCGCTCTCTCTCTCTCTCTCTCTCTCTCTCTCTCTCTCTCTCTCTCTCTCTGTCTATCTCTGTCTCTCTCTCTCTCTCTCT
>RDPX01000015.1:1108738-1200225 GCA_003991215.1 Morbakka virulenta
TGGTTATTCTTACGGAAAATTACCATGATTGTGTTGATTTACCGTTAAAAATTGGAATATTATAAGAACATTAGGAATGTTTTGTCACAGGGGTAAAGAGGAGAAAAAGAGAGAAAGAGAAAGGGATAGAGGAAAAAAGGATATGAGTGTGAACATACATCAACACCCCTGTGTGTCAGTGTTTGTGTATCATTGCGCCTTTGTTTTTGCCTTTTTATGAGGCGGTAATGATTTAAATTTAAAAGCATCACGTGTTGGCCTATTAAAACGAGAACGGGTGATGCAATTGGCTTGATCATTTTTTAATTTGAAGATAAACATCCTTTTTAATGTTTTTATCACGCTGTATATATTTCCATCTAAGATTTGACATCTTTATTTTAATATTTATTATTGTAATTTTGACGAAAGTAATAATGTTAAAAAGAAGATTTTAAGAACTACAATTTTGCTTTTGTTTTCCCCTCGTACAGGAATTGACGACTTCTTTAGATTTATCTGGTAGTCTAATGCAGAAGCAACATGCGAAGTTGTTGTATTTTGGAAAGTCCATATTGATAAAGAAAATTGAATCCGTGGTTGCTGTCACCGTGAAGCCTGTTGATTCCATGAATGGGCAAGATCATGGACACTCCTTTAAAGACATGCAATTTACATCAATACGAGAAGATGTCGTGTTCAATTTATTTGATGATAAAAAGACATGGGAAAACCTCTTAGTTTTAAATAAATGTTCTTCAATTTTTTTGGCACCATGCTGCTACCAGAACAGACGATGGGGATTGCAAAAAGAAGAGATACTGACATTAATGTTTTTTGCATTTGTTTCTCTTGTTGCCTGCCGGAATAAAGCACGAAAGAAAGAGGCGTCGTATGGTGAGATGAATACATGTTTCGAGAACGTGGCAATGGTAAGCAAAGTATAAAAGTAGTATCACGCATACACATGTATTATATATATATAGATATAGATATAGATATATATATGTGTGTGTGTGTGTTTATGGTACTGCTGTAACCTTTTTACACTTGGCGTTGGTGTAACGAAGAGATTCCAGGCTTGGTTCGTTGACCAGGAAAAAGTTTGGAGTCATACAAAAAAATACCATTTGCTTGGCATCGTGAAGGATATCCGCGGAAACGCCCTCTTCAAAGGGGGCCCAGCTGAGGAAAGTGGGGAAAAAACAAAGACGTTACAGCAAAAAGAAAAAATCGAAACTTTTAATATATTATTATTTGTAGCAATATTGTTATAAAATATTAGCCACTTTTATATTTAGTTAAATCCAGTTGGGTATTTCTCAACTGCATTTAAGTGATTCCCATTCTTTGAAGGCTGATTCACAGCTCACGTACTTTGGTCTTACAAATATGCGATTGGACCTCTGAGCATGTTCACATTTTACTTTTGCTGGCCTGTATGATTTTATGCGACTGATTTCAGCTTCACCAGGATGTAGAATTCATTTCAGTTTCTAGCGCATTTTCGCAAACAAAGAACTTAGTTACTATAAACTGCATTTGCAGATTTGAGCAACCAACTGCGAGGTGTAAATCAGCTTTATTACCATCAGTCTGACCAAATTTTTCAAGTATTTGTTCGATTTTCTGGTATGACAAATGGTTCGTATTTGTTTATTTACTTACAGAGGTATTGCCACGGTTATATAATATTATTTCATTGAGCGTCAATTGTGTTAAATTACACGTTTCTGAAATGCTTGATGCTGCAATGATGCATTTCTGAATTTTTACGGTTAAAATTGAATGATCTCTAAATTGACATTTTTAAGATAACAGGAGCTGGTTTTGTCATGGTATAGTTGATCAAAGACATAAAAAGAGAAACCCTTGTTATTTTATCAGTTATATTAACATTCAATATTTATGGATGCACTTGTAAGAATTTCCTTGCTGTAGTATTTTAGGTAACTTGTATTTTTAATCAATATTATATTATTAATACTTTGGGGTACAAGTTTTTGGCTTCGGTTTCTCAGAACTTTAGTCTTTAAACCACAAGAAATCTAATTACTCTGCAACAGGAAAAAATCTGATTAAGCTATAGTTTAACTGCAAATGTGAAACTCTTACGAGTATACCACCCTTTTGTTTGAATATTGCAAATTTTTTGCTTTACGTGGAGACTACAGTTGAGTCCTTAAGGATGTTTTGAACATCGATTACTGTGTCCTCAGGTAACTGAGGATACAGTATTGGAAGAGGTGCTTATTTTTGTTCTTCACATTTTTGATCACGTGATTATTTTTTAGTTCTTTTCCCTTACTCCGAAAACAAGCAATTTATTTAAAAGTTTCTCGTTATCCACAGATCATCATCGTAGTTTTAAAACCATAAATGAAATAATTTTCAGCTCTTTATTGATATTTTTTATAGATCTTTCACACTCGAGAATTTTGGAATGACGTAATAGCGAAAGAAAATACAGAATTGGTTGCCACAGCGGTCGATGATGTTTATAATATTCTGACCCAAGGTTAGTGCCACACCATAGTATTTTGATTTTTTTGCTTCATATGGGTTTTTTTTAGTTAAATTCTGATATTTATGTATGTTTTTATATACATATATACTGTGTAGTTAATAGAGTAAATTACTACCAAAAATGTGCTCAATGAATTTTAATCAAGAGCTAGATTTAAGTAATCAAACAGAAAGAAACTAGATTTTTGGGACCCCTAAAGTCCATAGGGTATTACACACATACATGTACATTTATATTTATATATACATATATATGTTTGTATTTTACATGCCCTTATAAGTAAATCATATTACCTATAAAGAAATGTATTGCACTACCCAAGCTATCTATAAAATGATCCGAAAACCAGGTTTGTCTCTAACTGGACATGCCCTTAGCTATTGAAGAAAAGAGCTGATTATCCTCGAACTTTTTGAGACACGTGATCGAGTCTTTAAAAGAAAATTGAAGCAGCCGGCCATAAAATCGCAGATTAAACGTTGACTTGGCTTCACCTGTGTCGTAGAGCATTAAATGAATATCGTGAAATATATATATATATATATATATATATATACAGTTCAATCAGCAAATACGTGCTTCGCGCTCCAATGACTTATAACTGCAGCCTGAAACTACTTAATGCTTGCATCCCACACAAAGAAACCATTAATTTCCAATAAAACAATGATCTGAGACACTGGTGAACGTATTCATATCTAGAAGTAAAAGATTGATGGCAAGATTCATTCATACATACATACATCAGATTCATGGTGCTATTTTTTTTGCTTAGCATATAGCATTTTCTTTGTCAAAGAAATTTTTGCACCTTGATAAATCAGGCATTGTACTCCAGTTATTTTTTTCACCATATCGATGATTTCTTCGTTTTTCGAGGCCAGGATCTCATTTGTTTATCTGACTTTTACAGCTGATCACAATTTTTTATTCTTGGCGTTTTAAAGGCTGCACTTTTATTACTTGTAAAAAAGTTGCACGAGCACCATATTTTAAACAGGACCCAAGCTTCAAACAACTTCAATTCGGTGCGCTTGTTGTGGTGTTGGTCTTTCAGAACATTCCTCTTTTCCCGTTACTTTGCGGAGAGCTCGTGACAGACGGAGACGAATGAAACATCTCTTTTTGATACCAGTGACTTAATGGTCTAAGGAATTCTTGTATATTTTCAACTGCAACCCCTTTGGGGATAGCATATGTTTTATTGAGCCTCCAATTAGAGCTTGAATAAAGTAATAAGGGATTTCCTGACCAAAAAAAGCATATTAAACAAATACGGTATTCTAATGTCTAACAAACAGAGATTAAAAAGGGAAACTGCTACCGAGCTGGGTTTTAATCTAATTAAGAATTAAAATATGAAATATAAAAATTATTGACTATTTGGAAGCTCATTTGGAAGAGTCAGCCGTTTTGTGTTTACTTAATTTATTCTTTATTGTGTTTTCTTCATTACTGCTATCAAACAAGTACTTTTTAAAAACAACTCGAAATCTTCACAGATAATAATTGTATTTTGATTTGATGGAATGAAACATTGAGACCTTACCTCTTATTGGTATCACTTAGGGTATGTTGTTTCTGTTTGGTGGACATATTTCTTCGAATCTAAAACCTTCGACTTTATGCTGAGCACGTCTATTTATTATATAGATATATCGATTCTACCCCTTTCTGGGCAAACCTCTATATCTATCACTATGAAAGTTCTTTCATCACTAAACTGTCACGCACCGAACGCTATCGTGGATTCAAAGTCAAGCATACCTTTAGATTCATCGATGATACTTGTTGTATAAATGACCACGATGAATTTGAAAATAGTTACCTCGAAATATACCCGCCGGAACTACACCCTAAATGTGAACACAAAGGTACACACGCAACATTCCTAGAACTTGATATTACTATTAAAGATGGGATTTTCGTGCACAAACTATGTGACAAAAGAAACAACTTTCCTTTTTGCATCGTTAGGATGCCTGATATTTCGCGATATTTCGTTATTTGTCATGTTGATGCTGTGGAATATAACTAAATAGCTTAGACCTACGTAACGTCCCAATTGATATCTTTGTAAATATGTATATATGAGTATAATCATACATACGTGCATGCTATCGTCATTTTTCACAATTTTTTACAGGCTTTAGAGAATACTGCACATATTTTTCAACATATTGCTTGAAAGTAGATAGATAGGTAGATAGATAGGTAGATAGATAGATACATACATACATACATACATACATAAATACATACATACATACATACATACAAACATACATACATACATAGTATACATGCATAGATAGAGAAATGTGTAGATAGAGAAATGTGTAGATAGAGAAATGTGTAGATAGAGAAATGTGTAGATAGATGATTGATAGATTTTTAGACTAGAATGCAGATATTTAGTTCGATACTTCATTTACGCTTCTTACTTGTAAGATAACAAGCATATTGTATAGTACTTAGTGCAGCACACAGACTTAAGCGATTAGTGGGTGGTCTTTACAGTTACCGTGGTTAACCTCAACAGGGTCATAATGATGTTATCTCTAATTAATTCACAATACCTTACCCTTTTTTATTCAAATCTTATTCATCTTGCCGACTTAGTTGTTAGTTTTTAGGGCGATGAATCAAACGTTTTAAAGAATTATGGTTATTGATGGGTAATTGTTATTTCTATATATACACCAAGTCAAATCCGATACTCGTTTGCAAATTTCGTTAATGTTTTGGTTTTATAAAGTGTTTTTATGTATCAAGTATTTTTTATTAAACCAAATTAGAAAAGTTGTTGCATATTGACAAGGCAACATAGCGTCACTTTCCCAATCAATCCAAGCACAATAAAATCAAAGGATTTTTTATCGTTTAGGAAGTAAGTACAGAAACAGCTATTTCTCACTTCATGAAAAAGTGTGTGAAAACGACAAAATACTTCCTCGGATTTTCTTAAAGTTCTGGAACTCTGCAGAAAGTGAGCTGTTGCAGAAAACTTTGGAACAGTATATGCTATTCTAGAAACACCACGACGAAAGAACGGTAATTATGGAGTGCTGAATGTGACCTTCAGGGAACTCATAGGCAGCCCTCTAATTGAATCATGCTCCTCCCCCGTCCCCCCGCACACATGTACGTCGAAAGGCACTGCAGGAATCACTTTTAAGGTTTGATTACCCTCGGAGTCCAACTTTAGCTGCCACATGAGGCACACTGCCATACCAATAGCACACAGACAAGCTATTTAAACTAGTTGCATTGATGAATTAATTGTTTTGATATTACCCGGTGAAATACAAAAACAACGTTAGTGGGCAATTTAGCAATTTATTCAATTGACAAGTTCACCCAGGATTACTTTGATGTGTTGGCTATAAATTATAATATTTATCTTCTTCTTTTGGCTGATCCCTGTTTTCATGAGTCTCCATACGACGATATCCTCGCGTCTAAGCCCCTTTTCTGTCATATCAACATTGATGTTATCCACCTGTTTAACTTTCCATAGTTGGCCTTAAAGGATTTGTCGAAGACAGCAGGTAGAAACTGTTAGTTAAAGCTAGAGGTGATGCTGAGAATAAGGATGCTGAAACACAAAATAAGTTTAAGAGAGGGAACAGACAAGAAAGAAAACCAACTGGAAAGAAATAGTGTTGCAAGGCCAGTTCAGCAGACGAAATGAGGATGTGGCAGATAAATTGTATCTCAAAACAGTAACATTATGAAAAGCTATCGGTGCATGAGGTATATTGGCATAAACTGCCTCTTATTATATTTACCAGATTCCTCATGCTTCATCTTAGCAGAGCTTCAAAGCTTACACTCATGGGCATAGCACATGGTCTCCGAATAGTACTATCCATCTAATTCTTATTTTTACACTTCAATGGACCGTTTTGAATTGTTACTGATTTCCAATATGCTTTTAATATGACTTTAACAGCTTTCTTAAACTTGAGGGGCCTGGATGAAACTTGGTAAAGATCATATTGATATTTGCAGAATCCAAAATGTTTGAAAAAGTGAAAACCATGGGATTTGTGTTTACCAAAATATCGCCATTTACATACAGTCACTACCAAAAGTTTAAGACCACCCTTAATTTTGACTCTGAAATGACACAACTGATTATATATCTATATTAAAACTGATTTATTGTGGATAATATTTCCTTTACACACAAATCTCTTTTTTTTTAGTATCTTTTGATTAAATTTGCATCCATATTGATAGTTGTTTCCTTGATATTCAGTATTTGGTGGGTCCACCGCCACTTTTAATTATTGCCTGCAGGCGTCTTGGCATACTGTGTACTAGATTTCTGCAGTACTCCTGCGAGATTTCTTTCACCCACACTTCTTTTATCGCTTCCACAAGGTCCTTAGCACTTGATGGCTGTTTCTGGGAAACTTTATCTTTCATTTCCGTCCACAGATTCTCTATTGGATTCAGGTCAGGGCTGTTGCCCGGCTAATCCAGAACATGAATCCTGTTCTCAGTCAGAAAAGTCATAGCAACTTTTGATCGGTGACAAGGGGCACCGTTCTGCATGAATATAGTACATTTATGTATGTCCATGTGAATTTTTAGCTTATCCGACAGCAATTCAACGTACCGCAGACCATTCATAGTTGTTCCAGATGGCAAAAAATACAACCCAGCAACTCCATTTTCCGAAATTGCACCCCATATCATTTGACTTGGAGGGTGTTTCATCGAAGAAATCGTGTATTTTTCATTGAATCTCGTTCCAGGTGGCCGGCGAACATGTCGTTTCCTCACCACAAACTGCTGTAGAGTGGACTCGTCCGAGAACATGACTTTACCCCACTGTGCTGGTGTCCAGTTCTGGTACTTCTTAGCGAAGGCTAATCGTTTTGCCTTCATTACCGGTGTCAGGCGTGGTTTTCTGGCAGGCTTGTAGGATTTTAGACCGAATTCGTGTGAAAGACGTCTGGAAACAGTCATGCGACTTACACTCACACCTCTTTCCACCAAATTAGCTCGAATTTTGTTGATGGAACTCATTGGTGACCTCGTAACTATCCTTTTCATCAGGTGGTCATCTCTTACAGTGGTTTTTCTTGGCCTTCCACTCCGATGTAAGTCTTTGTAGCAGCCATACTGCTGATACTTTTTAACTGCTTGGTGGACTGCAGTTTTGCTGACTTTCAATTTCGTAGAAATATTCCTTTCAGATAGTCCTTCTCTATGCAGAGCAACAATTTGACCTCTTTGAACTTCACTGAGGGACTTTTTTCGACCCATTTCTGTAGCAATAAGAAGTATAAAAAGTGAAAAAAATTCCAAAGTAAAATCGATTCAGATGTACGCAGTGTTAAAGAAGAACGTGTAATGAGCGACCAGAGCGCAAATAATGAGTATGATGCAATCTCAACAGTAGGATGATGCAATACGATCTCATACCGAGAAATCTACGTATTTCCATGAGTGGTCTTAAACTTTTGGTAGTGACTGTATGTAAGGATTCACTTGAACGTGGTTGTGATCTATTTCGTATCCTATATACAATATCACAGGTTTACCCCGCTTGTCGACCGCTTTGATTACTGGCAACATTTTGGAGATATTTTTAGTTACTTGGTGTTGGCACGTGCCCCTGGAATTTGTTGCATACAGAATAAATTGCCGGCTGCAAATTTGGCTCTAGAATTACATGGCCGTATATGCTGTATTAATATGTCCAATCGTGGTTCCAAATAAGGTTTTCATCGATGAAGACCTCATAAAGTTTTAGAATTAGAACTACTTTCCTGTTGAAACAAAGCAGTAATAAATCAGATTTAATTGCTGGTGAAACACAGTGTGCTTTGAAAGGTATCATCAGTCGCATTTACATGTGCAGAATGACAATCTAAAGTTACAAGTTAATGTTTGAAATTGATAAACATGGGGAACATGAACATTGATAAACATGCTTCGAACTGTGCCCAAATGAAAGCTTGTAAAATTCCAAAAGCATGGGCATGAAGAAATTCTCGTAGAAATGCGATGATTTAAATGAATTTTGAAGAAGAGTGAACATTTGTTTGACCCTATACTACCTATGTCACGATATAAACCATTTTTTAATTTGCCTCTCATGATTTGTTTTTTCTAATTAGTTGCCTTGGAAACTGGTGAAAAACTAGCACAAGATGTACACCCGTATTTTGCGTCGCTGGATGGATACGAAGGTCAGGTCATTTGTAACTTGAAGCTTTCAGTTTTTTATTTATGGCTTGTGAGCAACTCATCTGCCAAGTGATGTAAAATTTAATGAGAAGTAATTTTGTAAAAGTAGCTCAGTAGATAAATTCTTTAAAAGTTTATTTACAAGGAGCTCATACAGATGCCGCAAAAGCCATTTTTCACTTTAAGAATCGTTTATATGAAGTCTAAGAACCTAGATTACAACAGTAAATGTAAACAGTTCGGCGTATGTGTGACTTGGAAACCTACTGAGTATGATATTTTTAACTTGGGTTAAACTTATTTTTCTAAGCTCAATCCCTGGACATCATGTAAGCCTACCAATGTTTGATGGCTGTTAATTTAAGGCACCTGCTGTTTGGTTTTTGAATTTCTGATAGATTTTGGAACAAAACAACCAAGCTTTGGTTGTCATTTATGTACCAATGTGATTCTGGTCACCCAATATGTGTTGAGGAGCCGTGGCGTAATGGTTAGTGCAACTGCACATTAACCAAGAGCTCCGGGTTCGATTCCCCGAGTGGGCGACTTCGGAACTTTATAAAAAAAAAGCCATTGGCTTCACTGCCAAACCCAAGCCCCTGTGAAGGGCACCGTCTGAACCCCAGTTACTCGGAATAAATGACGTTAAAACCAAAAGAAAAAAAATAGAATTACATTACATGACATGACATTACAGTACATTAAATTTCATTAAATTATAGCCGTCCGTTACGGCTAACAAAAAGGTTTAAAACAGGTTTGTTGTAGAATTTACCCACTTGATCAAAATGTCCTTGTGGCTAAATCTGCTGGACTAGAAATCAGAGTTTGACCAATATAATAGAACCAGGATCAGTATCAGAGTTCAAATGTTAGTGGATACGATTTCCTTTCTTGGCACGTACTTATTTTGCTAGTTCATCTCCATAGAGTTAGTTTATATACATATATATGTATATGTATACTTATAATTTTCATTCATTTCATTTTATCACTACTAATATTATTATATATTAGTATGCTATCATTTGTGAATAATTATTTTTGTTCCGGCAGCCTCCTTTTTAGTATGTACGGATATGTTTTTTCCTTTCTTTTTCCTTTGCATTATGATTTGACTGATGAAATAAGCTTAAGTTGAGATATACTTTTAGAAATCCCGCAAATGGTTTTTAATTTACTTGAATATGTAACTATCTATGAATGGTATCTATGAATCTATTTTTTTGGACGAGCGCCTGCGTTTTTCATTTAAGGGTACGATGATAACATTAATTTCACTTCTTTTTCTATTTTCTTAGAGGTTTCACTGTATTTTAAAGCATGTGAAAAAATATCTGAATTGGTACATTCTTTGCGCACACGATTCAAGTCAACAAACCAACACGATCATTCAAGATTACCAAACTTTTTTGTTGAAACTGTTAGGCGACTTATTATAGGATTTGCAAGGCACCCGCTGGTCAACTGCTATGCAAGAGTACCTCCTCTAGTATGGAAAATGGGTTGGGCACCCAAAGCTGAGGGATTTTTCTCCACCGAGTTACCTCCTTTGCCTATTGATATCCTGAAAGAAAAAGATGTATTGACTGAGTTCGTTTTACGTGTTAATTTAATTGGTGAGTGAGTATTTTGGTTATTCATTTCTAATTCATTTCATTTTCACTTTCTCTTTATGTCATTCTTTCTCAAATTCTTTCCTTAATTTGTACAACATGTGGGGCTAAGTGACTAGTCTAGTTACATTGTAATTAAGAGGGTCAGTGCCCCTGGGGGACGGATATGTTTAAACCTGAAAAATAACATTGTTTGGTGTCAAGAACGGCAACCCGGCAAGAAACTTTACAGTGCTCCAATGAAGTCTCTGGCTTCTCTGGCATGGACAGCGTCGAATCCTTAAACGGTACCGGGTCAAAAGAAAGAAAAACAAACTGAGGATTATCTTTATGATATTTAAGTTATGACTTTATTAAGATTATGACTTTACAAACTCCTTTTTGAATCGGTACCATGACGTTTGTTAGAATGATTTCTGGTTTTGTATTACGATCCTAAATTAACAGTCGAAACTTGGAATCTAAATGTGAGATTAACCTTTAAACTTGGTATTAAAACGATGTTGTATTTGCCCAGTGTCGATCTGTAGTCCCTCCCTGATAGGATACGTAGACAGAAAGTATAGTAAATATGAAGTGAAATTGAGTCAAGACGGAAATAGTTCTTTTTGTTTCTCCTTTTGCGGGCACGACACTCTGAAAGCTGTTTTGTCGTATGACATTACCATTTCTACCTTGTGGATTTGCGAGGCGTAGAAACTTCTCGGCATATAACTGAATAAGGAAGATCAATATCCAAATGGCTGGTGTCATTTCACTGAGTTCATGACGACAGTGCTATATCCATTGGCACATATATACATATATATATATATATACATATATATACATACATACATACATACATACATACATACATGCATGCTGTCATTTGCAAAAGTTTAGGCCACTCTATAACCATGAAAACATGGCAGTTTGGCAACCCTAGAAAGGTATCGTATCATCAACTCATAGGTGTTGCGCCACCAATCTGGAATAGTCTTGGGTGTCACTGCTTCGCTTTAGAGTCATTGGCAGGTTTCTGTTGTGAATTTTGGGGTTTTTTTAGCTGGTCTGGGATTTTATTTCACCGAAAAAGGGGGATTAGTGTTTTTCTAACCCAAGTTCAACGGCCGCAGAGTTTGATACTGCATAAGAAGGGTCAGTTTGGACTTAAACGATAGCAAGCGATCCGGTAGACTTGGGAAACCGACATTGAGAGACTAAAGAATCGTAGGATGACTAGTAATGTGGCCGCCTGTGAGATTTTGGAAAAAAATGTTTTCAGTAATCAGCTACGAAAACGTACTGATGCCGTTTTGACCACTATTGTTCGACGTCTGACCATGAATTAAGTCAAAGCTCGTATCAGCGGGTGGTTAGACCTAGACTATCCCCACTTTTTAAATAAAGGAGATTGGTAGTCGTCAGGAGCACTTGCACAGGACCCACCGAAAAGTAAAAAGTGCTTCCATCTGACGAATGGATACTGGAGCAATTTTTAGTTTCAAAGAGGCACGTTTAAAAATGCGTGGGACGGAGATATAATAAGTACATCACGTCCACGATGCAATACCCATTGAGCCGAATGGTTTGGGGTGCCATGAGGAAATATAGTCCCTCTGGATTGTATTTTTCTGCCACCAGGGAGAAGTATGAATGGATAGAAATATTAGGAATTGTTGACGTCAATAGGCAAATTCGACAGAGTCCTGATATACCAAAATGCAAATTTTGGGGGGTAGTCCAAATCTTTTTCATTTGACTACCTGAAGACCTCCTTCGTTTTTTAGATATGTGATGCCAAAGATTTAACTGATGTATGCTATATTTTTGTGTTTTTTGTACATACAACCTCCATATTATCCAAAGGAGAGCAGCATTTTTCGTTTCCATACATAAAAAAGCCTTATGTTGTTGAAAAAAATCGATGTAAGCACCGAATTTTATATGCCAAGTGCTTTTATTCTTTACGAGGTCTGTAAAGTTGAGTACCAAATGTACAAATAGTGTCTAAGAAGGTTATTTCTATCACCAAGCAGAATTATTTTCAATATAAGCCTACACGAGTTTGACTTTTAGGTCATTCGATTTTTTAAGTAACAGAACTCTTGTCACCACATATAAAAACTATGGAAATTTGGAGGAATTACCAGTTCTTGCGAAAAATAATTCCAATTGATTAGTTTAAATGATTAACGGTTGTAAAATAAATTGTGAACTTTCCGTAAAAACGTTTGAAAAAAAATCGTTGCTTCCATTATTACTAAACAGTTATCAAACGAAGTGTGGGCAGTGGCTGGTATGGGCCTCGCTCTGGAATGGAGAAGTAAGGCACGTCCTTCCTTCCACTAGCCTGGGTATTCACAGTTGGGCCTGTGTTAGTACACCAGTAGCCCCCCTCGTCAGGGTACGACATCGGCGGTTCTGCCTATCAACTCTGCACCAGTTCCGGCACTCGGCAGTGATGTCCTCGTCAACTCGGCAAGATCTCCGGCACTTGGCAGTGATGTATTCGTTAACTCGGCAACATCTCTAGTAACAAGCAACAGAAGAATTATGCAGTGGTCTCAACTATGTTGTGCCACTGGGCAACATGATCTTCTCCCAAGGGACACTGTTATGCACCGTTTAGTGTCGACATCGCAGGTGCAACCTCACTTTGATAATATGATGGAAGAAAATTCGAATTTAACTGCTCAAGCTACCGCATTCGGGGGAACCGATTAGCCACAGGTCACGGCCGTGGTGAACAAGACGCGAAGTCCGTACAAATCACTTTCACTAAAGCTTGATGCATGGAACGTAAGAACAACGAACGACAGTGAAGGTTCATTAAGACCCGAACGTGTCACAGCCATCATATGTAAAGAGCTAGACAAAGCCGCTATCGACATTTGTGCGTTCAGCGAAGTCCGTCGTCCTTGAACAGGAAATCTTGTGGAGAAAAGTCATACAATGTTTTGGAACGGGAGTGACAAAAAAGAAGCTGGTGTAGGTTTCGCAATCCGCGATGATCTACTTAATCAGTCTGATCTTAATCCAATTCCGATAAACAATCAAATATCAACATTACGAGTAATGCTGAAGAAAAATGATTATCTGACGCTTATCAGTGTGTATGGACCCACCATGCAGAGAACTCAGGAGGAAAAAGAACAGTTTTACGAACAACTAGGAGAATGTTTAGATGATGCGCGAAATGACAGAATTATTGTACTAGGTGACCTAAATGCTCTTGTTGGAAAAGACTGGTCGTCCTGGCGCTCGGTGATCGGAAAACACGGTGTCGGAAACATGAACTCCAGATACCAGTTGTGTGTGATGGGAACCATGTTTCAAATGAAAAACAGTTTTCACCAAATTTTCAATTTGGTGAAAAACAATTTTCACCAAAATGACCATGTACTTGCCAATGCTCCTNCAGTGTGTATGGACCCACCATGCAGAGAACTCAGGAGGAAAAAGAACAGTTTTACGAACAACTAGGAGAATGTTTAGATGATGCGCGAAATGACAGAATTATTGTACTAGGTGACCTAAATGCTCTTGTTGGAAAAGACTGGTCGTCCTGGCGCTCGGTGATCGGAAAACACGGTGTCGGAAACATGAACTCCAGATACCAGTTGTGTGTGATGGGAACCATGTTTCAAATGAAAAACAGTTTTCACCAAATTGACCATGTACTTGCCAATGCTCGTGCAAAAGAGTACATCAGTGTTACCAAAATCGACCCCAACTCTGATTGCTTCACAGATCACAAACTGCTAACATCGAATTGCAACTTTAGAATCCAACATAAAAAGGAAGGGTTGAAACCACCTAAAAATTTCGACATCACGTTAACGTCGGAAAAGATGCGACGCTTGAACTTGTTTCTCGATGAAAAGCTTCCGGATTGTAGACACAATTGGGAAGAATTTGAAGTGACTTAAGCATACCTTTGATCAAAAGAAAAAGGTACCGAATGATTGGTTTAATGATCAAGATGAAGAGATTCAACAACTCCTGAAAGATAAACAGTTGAATCGAAACGAACTACGTGATCGTGTCAGGCTACTGAAAAACCAATGGTTTCACGAAAGAGCAACAGAAGCTGAACGTTACGCTCAGTCTAAAAACCACCGAGAATTTTATGCATCTGTCAATAAGATTTATGGTCCCAGGAGCAAAACAACTCACCCTGTTCAATCAAAAGCTGGTGTCCTTCTTACATCATCTGAAAACATACCATCAGAAGTTACGGACCCAAACATCACCATTCTCTTCAAAAAGGGAGATTGCAGTCAATGTGGAAACTATCGAGGGATTTCTTTCCTAAGTGTCGTGGGAAAGGTGTTTCCTGACATCCTGTTACAGAGACCTAAACGCACAGCTGACATGATTTATCCCCAGTCTCAATCCAGTTATCGTGAAAACAGAAGTGCCATTGACGGAATCTTTACTCTGAGACAGCTAATGGAGAAAACCAAAGAACAACGTCAAAACTTGTATATCGTTTTTGTCGACTTTACCAAGGCATTCGATACAGTAAACAGGGAATTCCTGTCTAAGATCTTGGAATAACTTGGTTGTCCTCCAAAATTTATCAGACTGATTCAAAGTCTATACTCTCAAGTTCATGCTCGTCTCATAGTTGATGGTGACCTGACCGAACCGTTTGAATATAACTGGTGTAAAACAAGGCTGCAAGCTAGCACCAATGTTGTATGTCATCTATGATGCCGTACTTCTCCTACTTGCATACAAAAACCGAGTTCTCGTCAAAAAACGGTCACCAATTCAGCATAAAAATCAGATTTCGGTACCATGGTGACCTCTTCGACTTGAGGAGACTGAAAGCCAAATCTAAAACCTTCATCGACTTCATCAGAGAAGCGCTGTACGCTGATGACATTGCAATCTTCAGTAACTCAGCACTTGGACTACAGACTCTGTTGACAGCCTACAACAATATGGCAAAACGAATGGGTCTTTCTATAAACATAAAAAAGACCGAAACCATGTGCATTGACCCTGAAGAACAGTTCTTCATCGACGGTATGCCAAGCAAAAGTGTAAACCGTTTCAAATATCTTGGGAGTATTGTTACCAGCGATTGTTCAGTGAATGCTGAGCTCATCACACGTATACAAGCTGTATCATCTGCATACGGTCGGCTTCGTGAACGCGTCTTCGACTCCCACGACCTCACACTCTCGACAAAGCTAAAAAGTCTATGTTCAATGTTTGACGCCACTCCTCACATACGGTTGTGAAACCTGGACACTGTATCGATACCAAATCGATCAGCTTCGTGTAGTTCAGCAACGACATTTAAGAAAGATCCTTCTAATAAAGTGGAGCGACTATGTGAGTAATGAAGAGGTGCTACAGCGAGCAGATGCTGAGGATATCGAGATCACGCTTATCAAACGTCGCTTGCGTTGGCTTGGTCATGCGTCAAGGATGGACGACAACCGTCCCGTATAGGCTCTAATGTATGGCGAGCTTGATAAAAGTAATCGTCTTGTTGGTCGACCGAAACTACGTTACAAGGACACCTGTAGAAGTGTTCTTTAGTCAGGAAGAATCTTGGATCAATGGCAAGATTTGGTTGTTGACCGTCCGCTCTGGAGAAGAGCCATTGGAAATGTTTGTGGGAATGTGAATGCAAATCGAATTGCAATTTACCAAAGATGAAAGGAGCACTGAGCTCGAAAGAAAGCTATAAGTGGAAATTGATTGAATAGAATTTACTTTATTATGTATATTTTAAGTGTTTACCCGTGTCGGGCTTTAGGCGTATTATGAAATGAAGTTAAGTGAAATGGCAGCCCTGTTGTTATAAAAAGATTTTGTTTAAACGCTAAAAATTTTAGAAAAATATTAAATGGTATTTTTTTTCCTATGTTTTTGAAAAGGGTTTTTCCAGCAGCGAGACTTAGGCTGACAATCATATAAGCTTTTTTCTCCACTTACTCCTTCCTCAGGCACTTTTATCTCCTACTTAATTGATTTCTTTCATTTTGTGCCAATACCATTCTTGAAATGGACTACCATTTTCACTAATGCCGCTGTGCTATATCCCAGTCATATATGTATAGTAGGTTACTTAATTGACTGTTAGTTACTTAGTTGACAGAGGTCTATGGACTTGACAATATTAATTTTCTTTTCTGTGGCTAGACTCTCTTCACCCTACCTACTCCGCCCTCGTACAATCAAACCACTAACACGGTTATCTCTTACCCCATTATCACTATTTTTATTTTACATCAAGGGCGTTTTCAAGTCAGACCTTCTCTTTAGTGTTAATGTCACATAACCTAGTTATTTTTCTTTATATTTAGTTGCTTAATATTCGGATTGGAAGGCCTTAAGCCAAACCATAGTAATTTTATCCTTGTGTAAAAATGGTTTTGGCCTACGGTTTGACTATTGCTTTTTAGGGTATAGACCTTTAACATCTATTCCACCCTCCCACACACAAAAGTCTGCTCTTGGCATTTTTGTAATAGACTGAAATTTTCTGGAATGTCATTGTGCCATGTCTGTATTTATGCAGGTGTTTTGTTGCTAGTTTTGTTATTTCTTTGACTTGATGTTTTTCTGATTTGCTTTAGACTTTTGCAACGACCGTGGGTTTTTTATATAAGCCATGAGTACATTTGTAAATAACTAATGTTGTAGCTGATAAGTACGACAACAAAATCGCAATAAAGTTGGCGCGAAGTTAACCTGATTGTATTAGCCCTCATGCTTACATGAATACGTCGCTGACGTGTATGGCGTGTATGGTTACCATGGAAACTATACACATCAGTCGCCATTTATTGATAATTGCGTTTGGTGCTCTCAGTACATTTATCGAGAGTATCAATTAACTCCCACAACTGAATACTTTTTTAGTAAAATTGTCAGTGTTGTGTAAGATGTTCTTTCATCTTCCTTTAACTCAGGCTGGACGTCCAGACCACAGTTTGAGGAAACATGGGCAGCTCTCCTTGGAGTTCTCAGTTCTCCACCAGTAGCAGATGATACAGCTGTTGAGGTTTCTTCATTTTATATGTATATGTTATTTTGGTAAACTCTTTTCAACTGTTGCTAATGCTGTAGTATATTCAGTGTGAGCTAAACGAAATTATGCTACACCGCTTGCAATAGCTCAGCTTGATGATTAGATAAAAAATCATCTGCTTAGTTTGTTTTTTTCATCTTAACTTTTTTCTAAGAAATAGGTGGCAGACTTCTGAGTTTGTACACGTTTTTGGATATAAAAATGGAAAAGGAGTGAATTTTGAAATAGTAATTAATGTATGATTTAGCCCCATCCACTAAGGTGACTCCAACCGTTGCTAAGGTTTTTCGTCATGAAAAAAATAGAATACAGATAGGAGCTTCTCCAGTTGACACATCTAATTGTTATATGAATAGCCGGTATGTGGTATATTTTAGGTTATGGCAAAGGATGTCTTATTCAAAGACACCACTAATGTTCCAAAAATTAATTAAATGATTAATTAAATGGTAGACAATAATTACAAAAGCTCTTCATAGCTTGAATAAAACAGCCATGCTAATAGTAAAGCTAAATTCACAACATGCTTTTTTAAAAAAAGAACCGGAAACAAATCGCTCCCGAAGAAATTTCCCAAACCAATTTTAAAGTGCGATAAATTTTGTTCTTCTACTTGAAGTAAACTGTGATTTCCGTGATAGTTTGATTGCTTAAAATTATGTAGAAAAGTGAAAAATATGTGTGTGCCGAATTGGATTGATTATATGCCTGTGGCTATTGTGGTCACGTGTTCTACTCATAGCTATCGGCGCTCTTTCTTAATCAAATCGTGTTATCAACCATATCTTTTATTTATGTGCCAAATTCTTTCTCCTGATCACAATTGTTGGACATCACATCACAATTACACATGCAGAACTGAGCCTTCCACAGATCAACAGCTTCCATCGCAAGCTTAGATAAACTGATCTGAACATCCATGGAGGTCAAGGAAATTATTGCAAGGAAAATGTAATAGAGATCCAAAGGATTTGAAATAACAGAAACGTGAAGTTCACTTTTCAATATTTTTTAAGTATTGATTCGAATTCACTGCAATAGACATAATTTTCAATTTTCGATTTCATCTAAAATTAATTTAAGTTATTTAAAATTAGATTTAATCACCATATCGTTGCTACCAATAAAGTATCCTCCCCATCTTTATCAGAGAGAAAAATTGTTTTGATACCGAAATAGAGAATACTTTCTTGATAATTTTTTTCCTGTCACTTTCTGTCCTCTGGCCTCTTGATTTACGTAAATATATTTCTCCCACTTCCTCTCCCCTTCCTCCTCTCCTTTCTGCCCCGAATAAGGTATATTCATTTGTTTTTTTAGTTGAAGTATCATGGTCTTGAGTATCGCTGAAACCAATTTGAATTGAATTGAAAGAAATTCATCGGCCAGCAATTAAGGACAAAACACAAGCTTGTATTCTGATTTGGACATATTTCTTTATTGATGTAGAATATTTATCATGTCGTGAGTCATCAGCCTGACGAAGAGAGAAGTATCTATCGAAACCTAGCTGAGAAAAAGCTGACGGCTCACGTCACTATTTCACATCAGTGTTCCACTGAGGCAATAAAATCAAGAATTTTTAAGTATTCCTCCATGTTCATGTAGCTGGTTTAGAATTTAACGGATTATTGTCGCCACAAAATGGACTTTTTCTAACACAGAGAATTAATCCAACACAAATTTAGGTCACTGACCATTTTCTTGCAGGATATGAAAAGTAAAAACTGTTAGTACTGCCACCATTCAAAAAATTAAATGCTCAGCAGGAATACTGCGGGAGCTTGCGGCATATTTAGAAAAACGTGTAGACTGGGGTCAAATAGAAGTTAATGTGAGTCGTACATTTGTTTGTTTTCTTTAACTTGAAGGAGGAAATTGAAGCAGCACAATCCAGCTGTCTTGCTGTTCACTGCATTACGTCATTACTTCTCGACACGACATTGGCGCCAGTACCGGGGAATTGTGCGATAAGCAGACACTCAGTAATTCACCGACAGAGGGATTATCCTTTTGTTGGCAGTAGGTGAGTAATTTTCCATCCTCTTATCAAAATAATTTAATAATCGAAATAGTGTGAACATCCAAGTAATTCACTTGCTTTTTCAACCAAGAGCCATTTTTAACAGTCTTGTCGATAGAACTTCCGAAAAAGAGTTCTTTTGTTCTGGTTTTGCGAAAATGCCTCAGAAAGTTAATTGAGGCCTTCGTGTCAACACAATCATCAAAGGAGCTTTCCTTGTGGCAACCCCGAAAAGCAGGAAGGAATGGGATGATTTGACCGTCATTGTTTACTGTATCATTTTGGCTCCACATACATCGATTACAAATATATTGCTCGACAAAGCAATTTTATTACGACGCGCAAATGAACTGAAGGAAACTGGTGGCTACTTTCCTCCTCAGCTGTCTGATGTGGTCGGTTTTTCAAACAATTTCTTACTGTTGATCAGGAGACATAAGTAAAGAACAGGTCACCTACACGCCTCACGCAAGAACGGTATCTGGCCCTATCTTTAAAAATGTAATGGTGTATTCATATCGCTTCTCGGCCTTTTGGCAAAGACCAAGTGAAGAATTATGGTCTTTCCTTGGTCGGACCTTCGACTATGAGGCCCAACCATGCAAGACAAGTGGTTTCGAGATGCTTGAGCACTTGCTGAAGACCAGGGGTGGTCAACCTACATCCCGAGAGGCCATAAAATTATATATTTTTTGTCTCGCGGTTGCAGATATCGAATGTATTGAATAAAACATATAACTTCGTCAAACTTAAGATTAAGGAAGAACTTTTTCACTTGGAAAACTGTGAGCCACACTTCGGCAGCCACACACCAATGCGATTTGTCATGGTTGTAGTTTTGACTGCGTGTAAACGGGCACACCGGTGTGGTTTCACTCCACTTTCGCAGCGAGGACGGCAATACTGACAGCGAGGTTAATTTACATAATCTGTCTTGTTTTTTCTCTTTATTTCTCTTTGTTTCTCTCTCATTTTGTTTCTCGCTTTTCTTATTACGTTTGGCCCGCGTAAAGAAAATTTTTGAAGGATCTGGCCCACTCTCCAGAAAGGTTGCCCACCCCTGCTGTAGACCAACTCAAGAGGAAGAGCCTTCCCATGGAAGGCCCTGGAGGGCGCATTTTGTGTTATCTTGCGTGCTTTCTGTCCCCTTTTTTCTTAATCTGTTGGTTCCTTTCATGTCTTTCGCAAATGGTAATCTATGAAAGACAAAAATGGGCCCACTGTTTACCATCAATGTAAGACTCGATGTATTTATATTTGCATAATACTGCTGAAGAGGCCAGTATAAGTCGATATGTGGCGAAATAAGTCAAGATTACTTTGTCGTTGCCTCTACCCCCATTGACAACAGCGAGAGTTGTATGTTTTTAGCTGGTATGCACACGAGAATGGAAGCAAAGTAACTGACAAGCATAACACGTTCTCCACAACAGCTTTTTAAAGCCACAAGATCGTGTGCAAATAACATTTCTTTCTTTCAATCCCAAAAAAGCAGAAAAGAAGTGATGGCTTCAACAAATCTGTGCACCAGTGCTCTAACAGCTTGTAAGCAAAGCTATCTATTTTCTTCTTCCTCGATAACTCTAACTCCTTTTCTCGTTTGTTTATTTTTTTATTACATCTTTACTGGATGTCAACGGTACTTTTCCAGAGGCCAAAACATATTCTGGTTAATTTTTCACCAAGTTAAAGTGTTTGAAAGGGAAGCGGGTGCGGTACCTTATTTTGTTGGGGTTTTTTCGTAAACATAATACCATACTGGCCTCCACTCTATCAGGACCAACACCGTTCTTATTTTGCCTTGTTTACAGTCCTACGGTTAATGAGATTTTTGAAAATTCTGTAAATATGAAACGTGAAGAGGCTGTCGGTGATCATTTATGTTTAAGATGGTTTATATCATTTTTTAAAAATATTTAAAAAATTTTTAAATATTGTTTGTAACAACCTGTGCAAATTTTCCTTATTTGTGAAAACGTTAACACTGAGCAACATGCGTTTTTGTTTGATAAGTCGACTAAATTTTGGACGGTTTTTTTGTTTTATATGCCTGGATTTTTAGGCAAATTTTATTTTCATTGCATCTGAATTTTACCAATTCTAAATTTTGGTCGCAAAAAGTCACTAAATTTAGAAAGTTAAGAACATTAAAGTTTAGACCTTTTTTACCAATACGATACTATATTGCAATACCATTCCCATTGGTTCCTTAACAGTTTTATAATATAGCTTACGACTCAAGATATGATAAAACTCTTACAATCTATGGTTTCCTCTGAGTCCATAAAGTTCAGAATTTTCAAGATTATTAGAGAAGCTTTATAACATTTTATAGCAAGTTTACGTTATTCTGCCAAGTATCCTAAATATGCGAACAAGATCAAAACCCTAAACCAACTGACTACTTTTAACAGATAAAACAGACCATCGTTTCATTGAGATCTTTCCATTTTACCCACCACGAACAATATAGCTTTCATGTAGTGGTCATTGTGTTTTGTTGACTGTTACTAGACCTGCCTGTGGACCTTAAGAAGAATGTAATTCATTCATAGTGACTAAGGAAAGGATGAGTTAAGCTATTAAGTAAACCAGGCAAATGTCATGTAGGTGTACGTGTTAATGACCCTTATATAATGTGCACGGACCAACGTAGTGACATAGAATGGTTGTTGATAAAGAACAGACATTCAGTTATAACACACTAAAAATCTCGAGATTTGCACTAACCTTCTATGCCTAATTGGTAGAATGGTTGGATAATTTAGCCAAATTCTATTTTTTTGTTAACTTTGCTCTGATTACATAGAAATTTACTATGCAGAAGCGATAAGTCAAGATTTGGTACCGAGAAACTCCCAAAATTAATGTTAGCTGTACGTGTTTGTAGGTGGATGTTTTAAGTGCTTGTGAGGAGGAAAAGTGAGTCGGGAAAACTGACCATGCTGCCTGTCGTCAACAAATTTAAATTTAACTTCACATCTGATTGGTCTCAGCGGAGATTAAAATAACTCATTTGAATGGCATTACGTCATTCTGACTCAAGGCTATTTGGCTGAAATAGTTTGGCAGAGCTGCAAAAACCGTATCCACTTGCAGCTGAGTTAACATCTGATGATTAAGATCAAAGATATGAAGGTTATTAAACGCTCCCATCAAACATTTTTCCTCTTGAATTATGAAATTGTTTGTTATCAATACTCCTTTCATTTCCGTCTTTAAGGGTTTACTTTCTTATCCTTTATTTCAATAACGAAGGCCTCAAAAACAAAAGAATTGGGCTTGGCCCTTTCAACAGAACAAAATGCTTCAAACAAAATTGGATTTAATATGTCCGTTATTGGTAGTTTTTTTAACCGATGTCAGATAATATTTCTCAGAATCAAAGAAGAATCAAGCTTTGAGAAGTTCGAGCCTACCTATATCCGCAGACGTAATGCACTAACGTGTTTCATTCTTGTAACTGTCAGACTGTTGCGTTTTTATAATTTGGGGGAATAAATTTAGCAGACAGCTAAAACAAATAAACAGAAAATTTAAACAGTATCAAGAAGAAATATTTTCTCGTTACTTAACAGTGGGTTTCAGACCTTGAAATGAGCAACTGCCTAAAAAAACTGTTTACATACTTAAAGAAGTATGTAAACAGCATCTTCTATTTTTTAAGTATTTTCTCAGGTTTGGTTAAAGTAGACAATGACGTTGAGACAACAAATTATAAAGTTGACTTATAATATAGATATTACAGTCTCATTTGTTTGCCCAAGCTAAGAGGGCCCTAGTTGTAGTGAAGTAAGAGACTTATGAAAATGTGCCGACGGTTATTTTGAAACTGCTTATCAAAATTCTAATTAGTTTTTTAGCAAATGCCGGTTTCATTATTGGTAGCTGGTTTGTTTTTCTTAAGTCTGGAAAAATTGTTTTACGACGAAAAATGATCAAATAAATTTTCTTATAAGCAAATTTAGTATAGGTATATATCTTCTGCTAGAAGTTGGTGCTGCAAAAATGGGTTATAAAATAAAAACTAAAACAATGTTTTTAAAAACCTGTAAGTAAAGGAAACAATTTAACATGGATGTAAGAGGTCTTAAAAGAAGTGTTTGGTAAAATGAAGCAAGAAAAGGGCACTAGTATTTCTTCATTTTTCCGTACTTCCTAACCTTCCCACTGTTTTTTTTTATCATCCCTTCATCTGTTATTCACCTTCCTTGACAATTTACATTGATTTATCACTCGTTTAAATTTTTTCACAAACTTTTGACCAAGCAGCATTTTCCTTTCCAGCCTGTTGTTCGCTTTTACATTGCCTGTGGTATTAGATATTAGTGGTAGAATCAAATTTTTTTGGTAAAGATTTGTCCCATTAATGCTAAACAATGGGCTTCATTTTTAATCAAAAAGGATAATCGAGAATGTGGCCACTTTCAATCACTGATTAACGTCTTAAATTTTTCTCTTCCTTCTCTTTGCAGAGCTGGTAAAAAACTTTCAAATATTAGAAGAAGAATCGAAACAGAATACAAATCTCGCCAGTGGTATACAAGTAGCCTCTCAGCTCACTTTGCAATTCACGAGTTTCTTTATCCAGTGATGCCAAGCTTATTGGCTCCCAAACAAAGAAAACAACACTTATATCATGGGTGTTTAATGGAAGAGAAACTGTACAGCTATAACTTGGAGTTCCCACCCGGACCTCATGGATACTTATTAGGGCAGGTATGTGTTGTGCCCAACTTAGAAATCCTTTTTCCTATATTTTCTGGCTGTTTAACGACTTACTGTGGCTTTTAATTCATAAAATTAGATCGGAACATAGTATTTTTAGAATTGTAGGAGACCCGTTTAAGTGATATGTTTTCGAACATTACGATACACTGGCAGAATACAATATAAAATGATGTGTATAGGATTACCCGTTTAATTTATACTGAATACCATGACATTTTGGGATATTTTGACTTAATAAACCCATGTACTATTTTTGAAATTTACATTTTATCGTTACTGCGTTGAGCGAATTGTTTTTAAATTTGAGAAATGGGACTTGGGCTTATGCCAGGTAACAGTTTGGCTTTATGTCAGGTAAAGGCACCACCGATGCAATTTTCGCCCTGAGATTGCTGATGGAGAAGGTTAGAGAGGGACAACAACAACTAGTATGTGTGTTCGTAGACCTAGAAAAGGCCTATGATAGGGTTCCCCGGGAAGAAGTGTGGTACTGCATGCGATCCTCAGGAGTGCCAGAAAAGTACATGAAAGCAGTTCAAGACACGTATTCAGACTGCGAGGCTGTGGTTAGGTGTCCAATGGGAACAACGGTGGGTTTCAGGGTTGAAGTGGGATTACATCAGGGCTTCACACTCGGCCCTTTCCTCTTCGCTTTGATAATGGACAACCTTACTGTGGAAGTACGGAGGGATCCACCGTGGAGCATGATGTTTGCCGACGATATTGTACTCTGCTGCCGTACAAAACAGGAGGCAGAACAGGAACTGGAAAGATGGCGATATGCACTGGAGAGGAGAGGACTGAGAGTAAGCAGGCCAAAGACGGAGTTTTTGTGTCTGAATGATCGAGAGAGTGAAACACAGGTAGTCATGGACGGAAGCAAAATCAATCAAGTGGAGGAGTTTAAGTACCTGGGATCGACGCTGGAGAATAGCGGGGACTGCGAACGAGAGGTTCAGAGGAGAGTTCAGGCAGGCTGGTGCGGTTGGCGTAAGGTGACAGGTGTCCTGTGAGATAAGAACATGCCAAATAAAGTTAAGGGAGCTATACATAAGACAGTGGTAAGATCAGGTATGATGTATGGCATTGAAACAGTTCCAGTGACGAAAAGGCAAGAAAAGTGGTTGGACCTGAACGAAGTAAACATGTTACGGTTCTCCCTTGGGAAAACAAGGATGGAAAGAGTCCGAAATGAGACAGTGCGGGACACACTGGGGGTGGCCAGACTGGGGGAGAAGTTGAGAGAGTCCAGGTTGAAGTGGTTTGGGCATGTAATGCGACGGAACGAAGGGTACATGGGAAAACGGATAATGGGAATGGCACCACTCGGGAAAAGGAAGCGTGGGAGACCGAAGAGACGGTTTTCTGACTCGGTGAATGTTACATGAGGATGGTTGGAGCCTCCTTAGACGACACCACCGACAGACAGAGGTGGAGAGCGTTAGTCCGCTGTGGCGACCCCTGAGGGAAAAGCCGAAAGAAGAAGAAGAAGATACCCCCAAACCATGTAATTACCATACAAATTCCATTACCAGAAAAAAAAGAAACAAGTGATGACGTCATCGACAGGTGTGGTACCATCCTTAATAAGTATCATATTTACTAAGTTCAAGGAAAAGCGCCCATCCAATGTCAATTTATTAAGGCCTCAATTCCAGTACAAAAAAAGCGCCTAAGGTTGGTCGTAGTGAATAGGCTTGGTCAATAGAGTTATCATATCAAAGCCATTTTACTCAACGGACGTTACATATCACTTAAGTAGGAAAAACCCGTCCTTTACGGATAATGACCCTATTACAAAACGAGGCAACACTTTATTACAAAACGTGACACCAATTCTTTTTTTCATAACGAGGCAAAACTACATTACGACATATTACAAAATGTCCCGATGTTACAAGACGCAGCCCAGCAATTGTTTAATGCTGTTTCTACTGCCACAGCAACACTCATATTTGGCCATGTGATTATGTGATTTCTCCTAACAGTGTTTTGTGAGAAATTTCTGAAAAAAAGAATTTTGAAATTAAGTCTGTCGGAATGTAAATTTGTTGCTACCTTTTCCAAGCGTATCGGCAGTTTGTTTCTGCAGTATTACTCCTTTCAGGAAGAAAGCGTGGTAGTAAAACGGAATATCGCTTGAGAAATAAGCACGTGGTTGCCATTTCCATACTCGAACTAGATTGTTTAGCGAAAAAAAGCAATCGGAATTCGAATTTGAAAAATGCATGCTCAAGATAAAATGAGGACCCAATTAGGGTCGAAAATCCAGATATTCTTGCTACCCACTGGTTTTAGAGAATACTTCAAATAGAAAACAGACGAAAAAATTTTTAAGTGTTTTTAAAAGTGTAAAAAGAACTTTACCCATTGAAAAATATCGAAAAATTCTTGGATAAAGCTATCCTTTGTGCGCTGATTCAGAAAATCAATCACTAAACCAGTCAAATTTATGTTCGAGGAATTTGTCTTTTCGTGCGTGTCACAAATTTATTAAAACACAAACAATATAGACTTCTACAAATGGTTCTGACCTTATCCACATTAAATACATATTGCAGCTTAAACCTATGTCCAGGATTTTAAATGGAACGTTAACCAAATTTTCTTCAGGTATCATCTTTTCACAAACAGCACAATTTTTGTACAGATAATTGTCATGTCGACCTTTTTATGGTTCATTGGTTATAAAATCACTCATCCAAAAAGAATTTTATACCATGCTCTTCTTTTTGACGTTTTCATGCCCGAAGCAACCTTCGGGCTTGAAAACGTTAAACTCGTGAAGCTTGAATTTCATGTTATTTCTCTCCCCATTCCAGTGCTTTGCCATAACAGTAGCAGCGTGATCTTTCCTCCAAAACTCACGTAACACAGCTCAATATAATTTGTTTAAACATGCATCTAATGACTGACATTTTTTTATGCAAACAGCATGCACAAATACCTAATCCGTGTTATTGGTTTCCTTTAGTGATTTTCGTGTTATCGGATTTCTCTGGTTTAAAAGCATCACACACCATTGACTGTATAAAACGCGATTGTAACTGAAAAGCATTATTTTTCCATATTTCGACAAACCAAACAACTACAAACATTCGCTTACCCAAACCTTTCTCTTGTAATGAGCACATAAGCCAAAGGTAGCATTGAATTTTGAATGGTTAACAACCAGTAGGACAACAGACACAAATATTTTTGCAGGGGCCATGGCTCGAGTTTTAACAGATTCTCCATACTAAGGGTTTCTGTTGATGTTAAAATACCCCCAGTATTGCCCCAATTTATCAACGGGTACCATACAGTCTTGGTAATCTCGATGCTTACAGAAGGATGAAAACTTTCTCACGTATTAGGAAGAAATCACTTGACAACGTTTTCCTCGACCATACTAAATGCCTGCTCTTTGGACATCCATAGGTTTGGTGAATACCTATTTAAGATTGCCGCTGCAAGAACTGATCGAGTTGATCTCCAAACTGGGTTAATCTTCAAAGCCCTTCTCTAGGCCACTGAAGAACTTGTTGCAACAGTGTACAATATTCCCTGCATCAGGTTTTTAATGGACTTTAAAGATTTCCGAGGGTCAGACATAACCTTTGAATCCCCTTACCAATCGGTAGAAACGCAGAAGCTTTGGGAAAGATCTCTTGGTGACCTTTCTCCTTCTCGCCAAGGAACCCCCAGATCAGACATCCGTCTTTCAAGAACCAAAATCTTAAGCTTATTTTAGGGGTGTTCATTGATAGCATTCAACATTTTGGCTTTGATATTTTCAATTGGAGCTTGCTAGAACTGAAGTTTGTTGAACAGTGTCTAAATAGATATTCTTTCAAAGATTTGGCAATGGACTCTTTTGAAAACAACATCATTTCCATCTGTTTCCTAAAAAGAATTTTTCTCCTTGACAATGGTTAGCGTATTTTTTTCCGAGCCGGTACTTGTATACTTCAAGTACCAATTGGCCTCCGTGATGCTTATATTTTACTTCTACAAAGGTTTAGAAAATATAGTAATTTGTATCAGGCAATCTTTAATTACACCCACAGCCAATGCAAATTCCATTGTTATTAACATCTGTGCTATTCCACTGTATGCTGCTCCTTAAATCAACTTACCGATGTGTCCTTGGACTTATTCTGAAGTGTTCATACAATGCTGAGAATTAACACCATAAGGCCTTAAATATAAGGAAAGGCTGGCCAGCTGATAGTAAATACCTTTCAACCCTTTCTCAATTCAGTATCAAGTTTGGTTGCAATGATCTTGACTTACCCCCAATTTTGCAGAAAACGAATGTACGCTTTATATATTGTAGAAGAAATTTTCTAATGTACAGCAACCACACAGTGATTTCACAGCATCGGAAACAGCAAGCTGTAGTCGATAGTTTAGACGGTGCCAAATACGTATTGCAGGGAACTACTCATTTAATCTTTTTGCAACACTACTTTTTAACAACAAGCATTGCTGATGCGCCATGCCAAAAGAATACTTAGCTAAAGTATTAAGGATATACTTACAAAATATGGATTGTACGTCTTGGTTAGACACCTCCCAAATGTCAGATATTAATAGGCCTATCACACATAACTGAACGAATAACAGGGACAATGCACGCTTTGTTCAAAATTGTTGTTTATTCGTTCGTAATTATGGCGATATTTATCCCTTGTACTTTATTACTTTCACAAAATTTTGCATGCTTACTCTCTGCAATTCAATTGATCATTTCCTTGCAAGAAAATCTTTAGTGGAAGGTAGTTGTAAATTAATATCATTGCACTGTTGGAGTTCAGTTAAGTTTGGATGATTAGAGCGGGGACGATTTTGATAGGCCATAAAATACGCTGTTCGAAGCCACTTCTTAGTTACTTCTTTACGTTTTTCTTGACCTTTAATTGTAATTGTCTTTATTTTCGTCCTTTTCTCTTACCCATCTTTAAAAAGTTTAGATTGCTGGTGTTTTGTTATCTTCTTGCGTAACGACTTTTGCGTCACTCTTTACTCGTCTGCGACCCCAGCTTTGCATTCTACTCATTCGTTGGTTATTTTAATATTTTTGCCGGACTGAACCCCAAGACTTTAAAAACGTTTTTGAAAAACGGCAGTGGTAACTCTAAATAACTAAAAATTTCGATTTAATTTTGAGAATAAAACCAGGAAACATCCAAACGAAGGTATCACAACCGTTTATTTGGTTTCATATCCTTAATGGAAAATAATGTTCTCTATGGAGCTGTTTGTTGCGGTTTTGGAGTCAATATGATGGAGAATAAGAGAAGACCGAAAAATTAGATTTGTCACAGTATAGTCTGAAACGAATAAAAACTCGAAAGGTACTAGGGATAAAAAAGCAACAATTGATAACCTTGCTACATTAAACTCTTTGCAGACATATTTAGACCTATTAAAGACAATTAGGTGATTACAACACAGCATGATCAATACACAATTGCTTGGGAAAAGAGCCCCCTGAAATCAAGAAAAATTTTAACAACAGACTACGCCCCCCCCCCCTCCTTCGCGTTCCCCAGAAATCAGCACTTTTCTGTTAGACCTATACACCAAGAAAAATTAAATGACGATACATGTTTTGAACGTCTTAAGTTTCGTTGCTGCTATAGTGTTTTAGTTTTGTTATTATTATTTTGATGCTTCATTGCTCTTAGCAGCTCATAGCATAGAGTTCATAACGATAATATTTGAAGCATTTGTTTAATAATAGGCAGGTTTTTTCTCTTAAATTTTGAAGACTCCAATGTGATAAATTTTACGAAANCCCCCCCCCCCCCTTCGCGTGCCCCAGAAATCAGCACTTTTCTGTTAGACCTATACACCAAGAAAAATGAAATGACGATAAATGTTTTGAACGTCTTAAGTTTCGTTGCTGCTATAGTGTTTTAGTTTTGTTATTATTATTTTGATGCTTCATTGCTCTTAACAGCTCATAGCATAGAGTTCATAACGATAATATTTGAAGCATTTGTTTAATAATAGGCAGGTTTTTTCTCTTAAATTTTGAAGACTCCAATGTGATAAATTTTACGAAAATAGTCTACTGGCGATATTAGACCCTGGTGAAGTGCGCCTTCCATAATACAGTTGGCACTGATACAGTAAAAAGCTGTTTTTAAGTATATTTTCATATGTAACTGTCGTCTAAAGTTTAATTTCAGCCATATAGTCTTGCGTTTAAATTGAAAACACCGAGGCGCGAATTTTCCAACAATTTTACACAAAATGAGAAACTCTAACTGGGACTTTTAAAACCCCCTCCTTGTTAGAAGCCAGTAGGGTTTTTTTCATTAATTATCAAAATATTGTAACATACGATTGTATATTCATTGTGTTATGTTTAGACTCATACGGTTGTAATCAGTTGAACCTCATTAATACCCATAGAATTCAATATCTTCTATCTACATTTCTGACGAAAACCCACTTTTAATAAATTATTAGATACAAAATCTTTTCCTATATTGAACTGATTTTAATAATGTAAGCAAGGGAGTTTTAAAAGGAAGCTTTGTCATTTATGGTCATGTTAAATTATGACACTCGGTCGAAAATCAGTGGTCTTCAAAAACGTCTTTCTGGTTGACTTAGGCTTTCCTTTAGCGGTCATTGTGATGGGTTAGTGTTTACTTTGTGGGTACCTTCAAACACGCACTAACGTTGAGACTCACTTAAATTTTGTTCACCTGCTAGATTCTTTTTACTATTAGTTTGGAACATTTAGTATTCATAGTATTCATTTCTTTCGTGTCTTAAAATTTTTTTGCCAAAAAATCGTTTACTCGATCTTCGTTCCCATTTCAGAAAAAATAACCGAGTTTTAAATCTCGTCCCCATCTCATCCCAACTAAACTATTTCTTCAGCCTTTCGTAGGACTTTTTTCGCAGTAAGGCAGTCAGTGACGTAAATCACATCCTACTACCTATTAAACTTGGGAAAATATATAACAAAGCTCTGGGAAATCACGCCAATTTACGATAAGTGTAATAAAACGTAAAGCAGGAACTTCCCACCTTTTTACATTTACGGTGGAATTCTTGATGTTGTTTGGAGATTTCCTGGAGTTTTTAAATTTTATTTTAGGTCATAATAGTGACTGGTTTGTTGGGGGTTTTTTCCGGTTTGCTGTACCTTACCTTAGACCTTAGGTCCTCCAATCCCGTTCAGGATATCGGGCAGCAAGACTTCTCCATCGCCTACGGTCGTCAGCTACGGCTTGAGCGGTTCTGGGAGACAGCCCTCGTACAGTCACATCACTCCTGAATGTAGCTTGCCACGTTCTCACAGGTCTGCCTCTTCGTCTGCTTCCATCTACAGGTTTCCATTTCATTACTTGCTTCGCGTATCTGCTGGGTGGTAATCTGAGCACATGTCCTGCAAGTCTCCATCGTCTCTCTTCTACTTTCTTGTGTAATTGCCCTTGCTCTGTTCGTCTATAAATTTCTTCATTGGTGACCCTGTCCCTNAAAGCAGGAACTTCCCACCTTTTTACATTTACGGTGGAATTCTTGATGTTGTTTGGAGATTTCCTGGAGTTTTTAAATTTTATTTTAGGTCATAATAGTGACTGGTTTGTTGGGGTTTTTTTCCGGTTTGCTGTACCTTACCTTAGACCTTAGGTCCTCCAATCCCGTTCAGGATATCGGGCAGCAAGACTTCTCCATCGCCTACGGTCGTCAGCTACGGCTTGAGCGGTTCTGGGAGACGGCCCTCGTACAGTCACATCACTCCTGAATGTAGCTTGCCACGTTCTCACAGGCTGTACACCCCTTCAAAATGTTTCGTAAATAAAGTCCTTTTGATATTTAACCATGTCTATTTCTAAAGTTGTTTTTGTAATTGTGTTTTGTCTCGGTTATTTTTTGGCACATTTATACCCAAATAAGTAGTGTGTTTCTCTTGCCAAGTTTCCTTTGAAAACAGGAAAATGTAAAAATTCGACGTTAGTTATTTAACAATGTGTTTTATTGACACGTAAAGCAAATTGTTGTTCAGCATTTTGATAACAACTCTTCAAATTTGTGGTTACCAAATGAAAACAAAGCCAACTAAAATACAACTGGATAGTCTGGAATAGATGGAAATTTCATGGGATTGTAACAGCTGTCAAAGCAACCGTAGCTTTTTATTCTTTTTCAGTTTTGATTATGAATTTTCCTTATGAAGTTAGCAATGCCTCTCATGCCGCTGAATGTCAACATATACCGTAACTTAGCAAAACCTATGATCTAACTACACTCATTGTTTTTTTTATGTAAGTATGAATGTTGCCACTGCAATCTATTCAATGTTCTGAAACAAATGTGCTCCTTTGCCTCATTCATGTATACCAAGTCCCTTTATGGACCGATTAGAATTCACCTTTGAAATGGAAACGAATGGCGGAACACCTTTCAAAATATGGATACATATGGATACGTATGGATACAACCCACATTTCCACATTTTGATTAATAAAATTTACCTATTTTTAAATCATGTTGAACAAGTATTTATTTCTTTTACCATTCCTGTGCCAAACGCTTAAACGGAACATAAATGTCAGCACAAAATCTCACACATTACTAGTAACGCCGGTTGCTGGATACATTCTAGTTTAGGGGCTTTTTCCCGCCAACTGTAGTAAATGTTACTTTTTGACTTGAAATCTTTGCTATTTGCATAACTTCCTTGCTTTATAGCTGGAGATACTGTTCATAAATTGCTTACGATATTCAACTTAACTCAATTTACTGTCAAATGCAATCATCAAAGTGATTTAGCAATTGTTTTCTGATAGTGCGACTGCCACGTGCACAATTGAATGAAATATACAGAATGAGGAACGCGAGTTTTTACTCGGTGCCAGAAAAACTTTCTCGTAGCGACAGTCTTTGTTGTAAAAAATCTTCCCTGCGATTTATCTGTGGAATGTTGAGCATTATTTGGTTGTTTCCCAGTTTACAGAGAAAACGAATGTGGCTGATTACCCATCATCACAACTCGTATTGCGTTTCCTGTATTATCTTTGATTCTCCTCTTCTTTTTGACCTTCCATACTTGTGGTCCATCTATGATGCAGCGTTCTTGTTGGCTATTTTGACATCAAAATAACCGTTTTATACATCTCGCCAGAAACTTCTAGCGTGCACATCAGGTTTTGCATTGTCACCTGTCGGACTATCCACATTTTCACCCTCTAGAGCCTGTGGTTAAGGTCCGTTAAAGACATCTTTTGGCAGTTTTGCTTAAGTCTCTTATTTTACTCTAGCAAACTGCCACACGACACCATTTGCAAACTTAGCTGCAAGGCATATTAATGGTAATAATTTATCTCTTTTCTATGCCTCAAATTAATAGTAGCACAAATTACTTTTTGATTCGGAAGAACCCCCTCCCTACAGAAAGCCAATTAGAAATTAAGGGGTCTTTGGCGTCATTGCCAGACCGTAACAGATTTGGCGAAAGATTCTGTTTGATTGTTTGCACTCTCCTTTTCAGTCTCTGTTCTTGCTTTTCTCGTGTTTTAACTTGTGAATATTGGTAACGTATAGTTCTTTTGTATCGTATTCGTTGAGTCGCCCCATCTTCTGTATTCAACCTGCCACTTTTCCATTTACATAACGAGACATGAAGTCTTCATTTCCAATCGAACCTTCAAAAAATTTTATTTTTCTTTGCTGGTGATCTCATTCTTGTGCAGGCAAATGTTTTTTGTTAAAAACAGCTGTTTCGTTTCGTTAACGTAATTTCCGACTTTTTCTGCCTCAGATATGGTATTCTCCCATGGTTTTCTGAGAACTGTTAGTTTACTTGCTTCGATTATGCAACCCGCTAAGAAAATTAGCTCAATGCTTGAAATGCTACGTTCAGTATATTTAGAAATGAATTAGTTTCCAGTACGTAAAGTGACAAGCTAGGTAGACTCCATGCGTTTTTCCACAAATGCTTGTACCCCACCATGAAGAATCACCAAACTTACTGCTCTTCTGTATGTGTTGATCAACAGTGTTGAAAGTTTGGGACAGACAATTTGGGTGTCATGTAATGCACCTTTTTAGTTTTAAGAAGTTAGGTAGTATTTAAAGCATTAGTTGCATCTACTAGAAGTATTACGTCAGTGTTATTGTTTCCTAAGATTTTCGTCATAAAGTGGATAGCTGGCTCAGCTTCGCCATGAAGGCCTGTTGCTGTTTGTAGAGACCCAGCTATTTAATGAGCATCCTTCTTAAGTATTCAAGCAATACTCTGTCGGATAACCGACCGAAGACCTCTTCTATAACACTAGGTCGAACACTAGAATCTTTATCTACTGATATTGAAATGTCAACAATATGAGATTCCAAAGAGATGGGGTCTAAAATTTTCTTCGCGAAGAATCAATCTAAAATGGGCTATTTAACTCGAGGTTCTTTGTTTTCTCGTTCATACTTGACACTTGTTAAAATAGCGTGGTACACTTCTGCATCTGCATTGGTTGGTCTTCCTCCCCCCCATTGAACATCTGGTGGTCTTGCTAATCACTGCGTTGTCTATACCTTCCAAAGTACGATGGTAGTAGATTTTCAGATCTGATCAATATTGACGATTAAGGGTGTTTCAGAAGGCATTATCTCCAGATGACTTCGTCAATGTTCTTTTTATCAGTGTAACCGTTCGACAAAAATTCCATCGCAGCGTTTATCTGTCCTTGGTACTCATGCGATCGAAACGTTTTTACCAATATTGCTCAATAATGAGTGCTTCAGACTGCATATTTAAAAGCGCACTCTCTCCACATAATTTTTTGTTTTAAATATCATTGATAAACTTTAAAAGTTCTCCTATTTCTCATTTGGATATATTCGAATTAATTTTGACTTCCCGTAAGGGTGGCAAATTTGGCAAGGTATCTTGCTGCTGTTCAACAAAGAATCCTGGTACTTGTGATAATAAGGTGATTCTATTTTCAAACCAGTCATATTCTTAATAGTGTCAGTTTTTATTGCTCCTGTTTCATAGTTTCATAATTGTAAAATAATGCGTTCTTCAATGAAAGATTAATACGAAGGCTATCGAGAGTTTTGAAATTACGTTGACTCATATCGTAAAGGAAAAGCATAATCTGAGGATTTGTTCATTGGAGATACCTGCCATAAAATTGCAAATTCGTTCACTTTTTCGCAAAAATTTTAGTTTTAATTCACACTGTTAAAGTAACTGTATTACATTTATCGGAAAACCCGCCCAAATTTTCAAATTTCGTAACATTCATAACAGGTAAAACTGATTTTACTACGATATCAGAATTTTTAAATGCGTCATCTCTTCTCATAGTCTTATGCGTCCTACGCTGCATCTGTTGTCAAATAAAATGTAGTTTGTTGTGGTTGTTGCTAGTCTTTTGCTAAATTTATAAATTTTAACTTTACTTACCCATAATTTTTTGTTTTAGATATCCAGTAGCGCTATTCGAATACGATTGATATCCTCAGACGTACAGGAGGACACGGACAGCGATGACAGTGAAGCACTAATTATCCAGTTAAAAGGAGCAGAAATTAGTTCAAACAAAGTTGAAGAACTGGATATTAGGTCATGTCTCCAGTTTCTATTGGAATTATTTGAACAGTGGTTATCTGATTATACAATACCCAAATCGCCACTTATGATGAAGACAGAGGCAGTTAAATCAGTAAAAGATATTTTATTAATTCACATTTATGTAGATAAAGTTTGAGTGTACCTACACATATTTTTAATCCCCATATATTTTTTCACAGATTTAAAGACAGAAGGTATGATCTATTGCTCATCAATTTAAGCACTGACAAATCCTGCTTTGGGCTTCCGTATATCTTTGAACAAACCCTCCTCTAACAGGCATGCAGCTAAATTCGACCCATTCCCCCAAAAATTCATCTGTTGAGAAAATAGTTTTAACTGTACTCATGGACAGGTCAGGATGAATACTCAAGAACAGAAACCATCTCCTCCTTGCTTTCCTTTTCCGGGTGTAGTGCCGGCAGTTTTACTTTCCCGAAGAAGCTTGTATTTGCCCAGTTACGTAATAAGGATTTAATAAAATTATCATGATAATGAGGTCAAAATTGATTTGCCCTAACGCATCTAGTCTAATACAACATGATTTTTACTTTATCTTTCTATTCTTTTGTGAATACACTGCTGTTGTTCCAACAACGTGAAACCTAAGTATGTAGTTATATGAAGATAAGATTTATTTTAACAAAATTTTGACTGGAGCAGGGTGTGGTCAAATTGTTTCACAACCGTAGAGTGTACATTGCAGGAAATAGTGAGCAGGCATGATTTAATCAGCATTTTATTGAAAAATGTAGGGCTGCTGCGGATATATTATGGCGACCTTGTACGTCCTCCTTCCCCCATCCCCCTTCCCAAAACAAACCTCTCCGGTGTTTGTTTTTGGTGATCAAGACGGGACCCTAGCGGATAAGTGTTTTCTTCCGTAAAGCAGTTCTTCATTAGTAAACCTTCATTTTGTCGGTTAAGGTAATGTTGTGTTTAACAGATAATAAAAAGGCAAGTTGTTCTTATTATGGAAAGACCTTGAATAGTAAACCGGTCGTCAAGAATGCTATGCACAAATGGAGCTCTTTATTAGGGGTATTAAGGGACGGCTAATTTAGTTGGTCACATTAATTCATAGACGGATGTCAACTTAAAGGATGAGTTTTCTAATGACTTTTTTGCATCTTCATCCGAGTGCCGTTTGTGCTTTACTTACAGACATGTTGTAGACGCAACGAAATCGTTAACTTCGTAACATGAAAAAAAAATTTTTTTGCAGGGGAAAACACGAATGATGTAATTTTTATGAAATATTGTGGGTATGACATAAGAACAAACCAGATTCCTCAAGAGTGTTATATTTTATTTTTCTCTTATTTTGTAGTTATGCTTATTGTCTGATCTGCTACTCGAGTTAAACCACTTTGAATGGATACTTGGCGTATTACTTGATTTCTATCAAACGCACCCAGTGGAGGACGACATTTTGAATCAGTATCTAGTTCCTACAGTCTGCAAAGCATGCGCTGTACTTAAACTGGTGAGTTATTGTGACTTCTTGACTCAAGGTGTGCCCCAACGTATTTGTTCTTTTTTTTTTCGTCCAACCCCAGCTGCTGGGAACAAGAGACGTTAAACCGTGCTGTAAGTAAGTAAGTAAGTATTTGTATTCTAAGCTTATAGTAGATACCGGTAAATATTTTGTTTTGTTTTCTGAAAAAACAGAAAATGATTGATAAAACTTTTAAACTCTGTGCGGTACTTACTGTAAATTTATTGGGAATCTGGGCTAAATTCCCAGAAGATCACAGTATGTATGTAAACATTAAAGGACAAAACTATTTTCCCTTACCGGAAAGAGGAGCACAGAAAATAAACAGTGTTCATTTCTAGCGCCCGAAAGCCATCAGCTGTACCTACGATTGTAAGAAACTTTTAAAAGACCGGAGGATAACGTGCTAGGGTATATCTAAATCGATGCGGATACATCTGTGTATCTGCGAGGTAATTTTCGAAATAGTTACCTAATGGTAGCATATTCTATATAAAGTATCTATGTAGTATATCTCTGGTGACCTTTTTAGAAGACCCCGTTGGAAGCAGATTATTTTCCAACATTGTGGAATAGGGGCATGTGGCTGCGCCTTTGTTATTCTTTTCCTAGATAATTCCATTTAACTTATGATGACTGGCACTGGATCGGGCAGTAAACGACCCTTGAAAGCTGTCAGTTATGATAACTGGAATTGTAGGTAGCATGTTACATCCGTCCACTTGCTACTTGTAACATATCGTGATTGACAGGCATAGCTTTTCTCCCATCCGTCTGATGTGACAATAATAGCTTATGCCTGTTGGTCGAAAAATTCAGCCACAGAACAAAATGACTCTAAATTGTAAGCAAACTTCGACCATAACACCCGGAAAATTTGACCTTCAGTTTTTAAAAGAGCTTTTCGTCGATCATTTTCATATGGTAGCCAAGTGGGTTTCCGAAGTGCGGAAGATTAACCCCACTTTACTCTTTGCTTAAGTTCACCACCCTCCTAACGACTAAGTTTAAAGCACTCGTTAACGGCAGATTAGTGGTAATAAAGAAACTGTACGTATTACGCATGTACGTATGTGGGCTCTGAGTTGGACACATAATTTGCCCCCACCCCGCCCCTTTCTCTCTCAAACGTTCCAGGAGTCAAATCCAAACATTACACAATTTCTTTATTTGTGACCTAAAAAATACAACAGTAAAGCATTACCAACACATCAAAACAGCTTTTTCACATTCCAGCTGGAGCCAACTGGTTTTTCATTATTTCACGAAACAAAGAAATACGAATTCGTGGATCAACATATTTGCTTCCGAACATGTGTTTCTAATAACACTGAATATTGCTCTCTGAATTAAGGTTTTTACTCCCGGTTTTCCTTGCAAGTAAAAAAAACATGTTTGAGTGAAAATTAACACCTGTAAAATCAAATTTTCGCTCTCCATACAAATTTTGACTACGATGGATGTAAGACATAACGAACTACCATTTGTTGAGCACTAAACATTGTAAACTATTATTTTCTCCTTTTCTTTCCCCTGTTTCTTCTTCCTCACTTTTTTTTTCTTTATCATTATCACCATTGTCGTCATCATCATCACCTTCATCATAGATATTTTGTCTCTGACCTTGCAAAGCATTGTTTTCAAATGACACAGTGTTTTGAACACCTGCACTCACTTTCCACCTGTCTTTTTTATGTTTTCCAGCTCTGTGAATCCTTGCGAATTAGCAAAAAGAAGCTGCAGGTTTTAAATGATCGTGATTGTTGTTGTCATTGCTTTTAGCGTTTTCTGTGATATTTAGTATTGGTTTTCGTTTATAGGCATACACCTTTTTACATGTGGCCAAAAAGGACCGTGTGCCAACTATCCAAAAAAAGAGTGATTAACTATTATTTACTTGCACTCTTGTTAAGTATAAACTCGGGATGTATGTTAATCATTTGAGTTACAATCCAAAGATCTCTCGCTTTGAGCATGTGTACAAAACAGTGGCTAATTATGTATATCACTAAATGGGCAAAAAGTCGTAAAAAATTGTGGATGCCAACAGTAAAAGTAGATCATTGTGCCGTATCCAAAACGAGTGATTGAATGGACAATTACACCATTGTATCTTTCTTCATTTTTTTAAAGTTCATGTGGTTATATTTTTCTTTAGTTAAAATGTGAATTTTTTCATTGATTGCATAAACTGGAAGCTTTTAATTACACCCAGTTATTTGTTTCAACAGTTCGTTAAATGATCTACCAAACAAGAGTCTCCTTGGCTCCGCTTCTCCCTTCCTCCGATCCCTGTTTTGCATCTAATACATGTCTTAGTCATGAGGTATTAGATTTATTTAGGGATAGCCTTGTTTTCTGTTACTTCGAGCGTCTACAAATATAGATGATAGGAATTAGATAGAGCACGATGACGATATTTTCTGGAGATGAGAATAAAGGGGGAGCATATAACAATTAAACCAACCATCCATCTCTGACACAAATGGTTCTAGTTAGTGATGTCGCGCTGGAATTTTAACATGCCATCCACCTCATCTCAGCCACGTCTTACGTCTCAGCTCGCAGCAAAGCACTACGTCTCTTTATCACCCCCATCGTAGCTGCTTCAATGGATTAAAAAGTTTATTTCATTTTTGAAAAATACAGATATTCTTTGAGGTGTGCTTGTGCATGGAGGGTGCAGACTGTATATAAATTGCTTCTTTACCAGCCGGATGAGCACATCAGATCCAAATAGAACTTGTTGCTGAGTTGTGAGCATTTCATTTTTTCGTCTCGGGCTTTGGTTTCTATTTTGACCCTTTGACGTGTCAAAGGGTTATTTTGTAAACAAATAATTTTCGTGTGATAACTTCTTAGGTTTTTAAGTGTACAAAGAAGAGGTTTTAAAGTGTACAAAGAAGAGGTTTTTAAGTGCACAAAGAAGAGGTTTTTAAGTGCACAAAGAAGAGGTTTTTAAGTGCACAAAGAAGAGGTTTTTAAGTGCACAAAGAAGAGGTTTTTAAGTGTACAAAGAAGAGGTTTTTAAGTGCACAAAGAAGAGGTTTTTCTTTCTTTTTATTTTCCTGCTTGCTTGCTTTTATTGTCTTGAGGGGATTACAAATGTTGTTGTATGTTTCTTCTTTCTACTTTTTTTAATTAAAACTTTATTACCTTCCTCCCTTAATTTTCCCCACGAGAGGGTGAACAAACTAAGTAGTCTGCCACTTGTAACATGCAGGAAAAACGGAAGATCAACCAAGCTGTCACAACTACTGGAATGTGCGAGTGGACATCTTTTGAGTATGGCATTATTTTTTCAGACCGCTTTTATATTTTTATGAAACTTGACTTTCAGTTTGGAATCCTTGTGTTTATTTCCAAGTTTGTTCTATTGGGTATTTATTTGCAAAGATAAAGTAAGGAAGAAATGGTTTTTGAGTGATTCCATGGCGAGTTTTTTTTTTGTTTGTTTTTGTTTTTTTGTTTTCTTATTATACTTTGCTTGGTTGACACGAGACAGGCCTTTGTTTGAGGATGTCAGTTTTTTGGGTAATTTTTTTTTTTGGGGGGGGGTTAATATCAGATTGGCAATATCTCTGGTAATTCTTTAACGTTTCTTTGGTAAAGAAATCTCTTTGTTTATTTTGTGTGACTTCGCCTACGTGATTATTTCATTCGAGTGAGCAGGCCTGTCCGTTCTCTAATTCTAACGTAACTTTTAATTATTCAAAAGACGGCATCAAATGATTAAAATATGAAATAACTCAATACGTAAGAAAGAAACAAGCAAGCTGTTGACATTTTCTGCCCCTGAAAAAAATGTGACTGGACCATTTATTTTCTGCTAGCGTTTGGAAGTCAATACAAATGCCAATATTTATGGAGCATGGTCCCAAAAGCACACAGGTTGATGGAAAACAGGTGTCAGGTTATTTTTCGAACGATGTTTTTGGTTTATTGCCGTGCATATTAACATGGGCACCTGGACCTGGACCATCGAAAACCTTTCAACGTTGACAAGTTGCACTAATTTTTTCTACTCCAAGCGATATCAAAATATTCCCAGGCCGAATGTCCGTGTAACGGTGGGGTTGTGGTGGAGGGAAGCCATAATTTTCTTTGATGATAAAACCAACTACTGGGTAGATGATATTAGCCATGCTACATATCAGGTTATTGGTATTTTTGAACGAGGTGGTAAGCATTTCTGCTACTTGCAACTTTGTCCATTGCTTAAAATATCCTGCAGTTTTCAAAGAAAAAGGGACTGTGTTTGGTCATTTGTCAGTCGAACCATGGACAGGAAACCAGCCGGAAATTTTGAACTACACAATATAAATGATTGAGGGAGGAGCCGTGACTTAATAGTTAGTGCAACTGCACAGTAACCAAGAGTTCCGGTTTCGATTCCCCGAGCTGGCGAGGAGAATTTGGAACTTTACAAAGAAAAAAGAAGCCATTGGTTTACGTCAGGAAGGGCATCCGTCCAAGAAATTCCTCGTTGCCAAAACAAAGCCCCTGTGAAGGGCACCGTCTGAGCCCCAATTGCTGGGGGGAAATGACGTTAAAACTAAATATGTATGTATGTGTGTATGTATATATATATATATATATATATATATATATATATATATATATATATATATATATATATATATATATATGATTGAGGACAAGCAAGAACTTTTAACTGATTTGGGGATTTGAGAAGATTATGCCGTTAAACATTAAAAAATGCTAGCAGGAATAGGTGTTGGCTTGTGTAAACAGCTTGACCCATGATTTTATTTCCATCCTGAAACACTTTTTCCATCAACGGCTGGCACAAAGGCTGTGCCAAAACCCGGAAGTGAAAGGAAAAAAATCACGGGGTTATTTTTTTGTCTGTTTTCCAATTTTCAGGCCAATTCTCAAAGGTGCTCAAGGAGAAATCGTGAACAGATAATAAACATCTCTTTTTTGCCGTGACATGCACCATTTCGGTGATTTACAAGTAGGAAAGGGTGCAGCAAGGTACAGAGGGTGCAGGGGCAATTTTGCCTTCAATTCCATCTGCTTTCCTTACTTTCTCGTTTATAAGATTTTATCTCTATTTTATTTTTACCACCGGTAAAAATAAAATCTTTATAATAAATAATCATAAAAAAATAGAATATATGGATAATAAAAAATATATTTTTTTATTTTCACCCCTTCGCTTCACTCTGGGAAAGCGGCCTTCGGAAATTTACCCCTAACCACATTTCATTACAAGTTTTCAGGCAAAGGATGGAGTCCTTTTTTTCATGAAGAATTCATATGGTCTGGATTGCAGTGAATCAAACGAAGGCCAGTTTACATGTATTTCACANAAAAAACATAAGAAAATTTATTTTTTTTCTTATTGCCTTCAATTCCATCTGCTTTCCTTACTTTCTCGTTTATAAGATTTTATCTCTATTTTATTTTTACCACCGGTAAAAATAAAATCTTTATAATAAATAATCATAAAAAAATAGAATATATGGATAATAAAAAATATATTTTTTTATTTTCACCCCTTCGCTTCACTCTGGGAAAGCGGCCTTCGGAAATTTACCCCTAACCACATTTCATTACAAGTTTTCAGGCAAAGGATGGAGTCCTTTTTTTCATGAAGAATTCATATGGTCTGGATTGCAGTGAATCAAACGAAGGCCAGTTTACATGTATTTCACAAGTTGTAGCCATTGTCATTTTTCATGGTCAAGGTCAATTATATTTCTATTTGCAGAGCAACATTGGCTTGCAAAAGAGTTATTAGTAACGGAAGTCAACGCCCAATTACCTAAATGCAGTTTCAAGGAGAGGTTCGAACTATTAATGCCCCACGTAAATCATTCTGTTCAGTAAACATTGTTGAAAATTTTCTGGTCCTGCCTGAACCGGCTGAATGAAAGTTGCCCTACCTTAATTGACATGTGAAAATGGGGCTCAGACTAATTAAAGTCATGTTTTAACTCGAAATGCAAACAAAGCGCTGCCTACTCTATTTCAGTTACCTGAGACCACATCAGAACTCGTTTGTAGTTCTGAGATCTCATCCTTACAAATATTATTGTATTATGTTGTGGTGACAAAACCCGTCTGGAAGTATCGAAGAGATATCTTGATACGTTTTGAAATACACATTCGTGGTCATACTGACACGAAATATTATATTTTCACAATCAAAGCCACCGGGAAAGCGATTAGCAACATTCCAAAACGTTTTGGAACGACTTTCACAGGTTTGAGGACGTTGTTATTGTGTAAAACGAATGGTGGGGCTATTTTGGAAATCAGGTCAAATGCGTGAAAATCTCAATGCTCCCAAGGGTCAAGTCTGAGTAGGCGTGCTGGATTTCCCTTTCATGGCTGGCCAAACCTTATAAAAACAAAAGTAAAATAATGTCACTTTCACACTAAAACAACAACAGAAACTTTTGTTTTCCATTTCGACAAATTTCTGTTCACAACGGTGAGTCTTTTTGGCCTAGTGACAAAGTACATATGGGGTTTACTGATATGACTATTGGAACTGACGAGATACGTTTCTAGAATGATCCACCATTATCAGTCAAAACAAAATAATGGATAATAATATTACCCGCATTGTTCCTTTTTCGCTGTATGAAGGCTTCCAATTTCATTACGGCGCTACGTTTTACCGTATATATTTACTTTATCTTTTCCCTGTCATAGGGCACTTGCCAGCTATATCTCTTGTGAATTAAATATTGAGAATTAGGAATTACCAGTTCGCCTGGGTATACTTGAGCCACATTTGAGTTATATTAAAGTAAGGGCGTCAAAACTCTTTTGGCTTTTCATGTTTGCCAAGTTTTTTTAACTCGATTTGTTTTCATTGCACATTAATGACACCAGTAAATCGACAGAAAAAAAGACCTTATTAATGCCCCATGTAAATGACCCTTTTTTTGCTGTGTGCTTTTGATAAAATTTATCTTTCATAAACTACCTGCTGTATGTGTGTAATGCTTCAAGTTTCAGTAAGTATGGTATTTTATCATATTTTTTAACTTTTAGGAAGGCAACTGTGCCGAAAAAGTTTGTAAAATTGTAGAAACAGCCCTCAAAAGCCCCCATGTTCCGCTACAGGTAAGGTTGAAAGTTGATTACTGTTTCTTTGATATTATCTCATTTTGATTTTTCTTGTGGTCGTTGGTACAGCTTTAATGGTAGCCTGGACCACGGCCTGTTAGAACGACAGGGTTAGTATAAGGTGGTGTTAAGGTAACGTATAAAATGCATTAATTATGCCTGGCACGAGTTTTGTCTTAAAGTCACGAACCAGGAATCGAGTTCCTGATGTCAATATGAAGGGGATGCGCATACCAGTTTCATGTAAATTAAAAGCACACTGTGCTGATAAAGTGGTGCAGTAAAATCATTTTTGAACGACAGTCGTCTTCAAAACTTCATTTTAAGCTTTATATAATATGTAACATAAAACCTTGGCAAAGGTCAGGAGGCAGAGTTTTGTTGACTCACAATAACATAATGGTAGATATTCACCTACCAGATAAGTGATCATCCCCCAAACCCATCTCTATACCACCTAAAAGAACGCTACTTTTGCAGTGTCGTCCTTAATACTTAATTTCAATTACTACTTAATTTTGGTTAGTTAGTTAGTTGTTTATTTCTTTATTTACTGTCATTACTTATTTATTTATTATTATTATTAAATGAGTTGTTTGTTTTTAGAGATTAATGTCAGTAGTATATCACAGGATTCGAGACCCATAAAGGATGTACAGACTTCAGGACCTGTCGTGCTACTCTGGTAGTGTCTGGTATTGCTACGGTGCTCTTGTGTTTATTTGCTTCGGTTTTCCGATAAAACTGTCTCTAATGGTATCAAAGACACTGATCACAGCTGGCACAACTTATGTCTACATTTTAATTTTTGTTCTTTCACTGACGATATCAGCATACTTCTTTTCGTTTTCTTTGGGGTTTTTTCCTTACTTAAGTACATTCATATTTATCGACATTTATTGTTTTTCAAAGCATAAAAATGAAACTGCACTGTAAAATATATAAGAAATATATTTCGACCATCTCGGTCATTCTCCACCTGTAAAGTGAACAAAAACGTTAAAAACGTATGATTATGATACAAAATTTAAAACAAAGGAGATGTATAAGATTGGTTTATAATTACCTTCTACAATAAGACAATATGATGATAAAAAGAAAACATAATTACACGTAATATGCCACGAATTCCCAAGACTATAAGCCTATAGAAACAATGGGGAAAAGACAAGAAAATGATTAAAAACGAATCCTTAGTTCCCTGCTCCTATATTCATCCTCAGTATTCAATTCAGGCTTGTATTGTCTGATATGTAAAGCTTCTATTGTCAACAAATGTTCCAGATCTCTGGACGAACTTGCCAATATTTTCAGACTAGGTTTTGTTGATATACAGTCCCTATTAAAAAAATCGTTTCACCACCAACAAGAGATGGTAATGTACCAGACCAAAATGCAAAAGTAATGGTGTTTCTTCGATACAGAGGGCAAATTACAGATAGTTTTGTGAAGAAATTGAAGGAATCTGGTGCACCAGTCCAGCCAATGTTAACCTTGAGAAAATTAAGAACAGGCCTGCCAAGTCTAAAACCAACGACAAAAGTTGAGCATTGAAGTCGAGTAGTATACAAGATTAGGTGTCCAGGTTGTGGTACCTGCTATGTCGGTCAGGGACGCCGGCATCTGCTAACTCGATTTCGTAAGCATAAAAGTTGTGGTTTGGGTGCAGTATGCTCACACTTAAGGACTGTATATTGTTTTTATACTCCACAATTAGGTTGGTGTGAGTTTCATTCGCAAAAGATGTTGACCCTCTCACTTTTCATAACCATTTCAGCTACATATGTGAACCATGCATTCGTTTCAATTGTATGTGCTTTTCACAGACCGTATTGCTTTGCACACACGGTCCTGTTGCACGATGTAGGCTGGGCAAGTTTCAGTTTTATTCTATTAAACGTTATTGGATTTAGCAGAGCAGAGCTTTTAAGAGGGGACGGTATTTGTTGTAAAAAATACAACATGAAACCGATAGATCAGAGAAAAAAGAAATATTGTGTCATTCTAAGAAGATAAAATATTTATGTATTATTTATGTTTTTGTGTCATATTATATGGTCTCTCGCTAAACAAGAAGAAAATATACACCATGAAACTCAAAAAAGAAATCAATTCCGAAATTTAGCATTAAGGTAGATAGAGCAAAACTGGAATTTGATTTTTTGAGTAGTATCCTTACCTCAGATGGTAGGAGCAATGTAGAAATTAATAGAAGAATTGGACAAGCAAAGGCGCATTTGGTGATATGGTGACCATTCTCAGTAGCAAAAAAATTTCAATCAAAACAAGAAGTGGAACATTAAAAGCTTACATATGGTCTATTGTGAAGTATGCGTTTAAAACTTGAAATATGAAGAAAGGGGAAAGGAAAATTGATAGTTTTGAGTTTGGGGGCTGCAGCAAAATACAAAAATAAGTTAAGCTGCAACTAAAAATTAACAATGAAGTATTGAGAACGGAGAAAGAGGTACGAAAGGGAATCAAGAAATAAGAAATGAAGTTTTTCAGTCATTTGATTAAGGAAGAAAACATGATAAAATTAATAAATACCAGAAAAATGGAGGCCACGAGGGACAGGGACAAAGAAAAAACACCTTAACAACATTACAGATAGATTTCAACTGAGCAAGAGCTGTGAAGTGATTCACAGTTGCTGAGATAGACGGCAGCGGAAGTCCATGATCTCCCAAACTGTGCAGTGGTACCTGGAAAAAGAAGAAGAAGAAGTTTCTTACAGCAAGTGGCGTTAAAGAATAAACTTGACAGAATTAAATCCTGAGTTTTAATATATCCTCGCGGCTTCCGTGTTACATCGAACACAAATACTGCATGAAGAACTTTAAAAAATTGTTCCAATAAATCCAATCATTTCTCGTCATTTTGACGATTTATTTATTTAGGCATATTTTTGTTGTTGTTATGGTAAATAATAGTTATAATACCCTTTTTTTGGCTCATGGAGTAAAACAAGCGTGATTTTGTTCTTCACCATTTCATCAAGATGAAGGGAAAGTCGTGTGTTATGAAAAACTCTTTATCGCGGATATGTTTTTTTATAACATGCGTTGATTTTCGTGTAACTAATTTCATCTGGTTTGAAATATCTGAGCTTAGGGTCAGTGGTTAAACCTAGCGCCAAAATTGAAACGATTTTTCCCCACAGTGAAATACCGAAGATAACGAAAGAAAAAAAGAGAGAATAAGCATGTCTGTTGGGGGTTTTACATACTTTAAAGCCCCCCTCTCTAAAAAAATAGAAAGGCCTTAGGATCATCACAGGTTGCAGATAACTAAAAAAAACTTAATTGCGATGCTCCAGTTGTGAAAATAATATAGATGGAGAGGATTGGTAAAAGTTATGGTGGCAAAAATGATCTGGTCAAAAACGTAGGGTCAAAACCTTTAATTGGTGGAGGATGTTGCCATGGTAGCCATAGGCAAAGGTTCGAACAATATTTGATACAATTTGTTCTCTGTTCTGCGATATTTAACTTGTGTAGCATGAATTATTATTTTGTATTTTTATGATAAATAAAAAAAAGCAGTTTCCAACTCTGACCTATCTACTACGATATTTGTCTTTATCATCGGTTCTTTGTTTCTTCATGACTGCAAGACTGCTTGGAGTTATCTGCTGTGGTTTTATTCGCATACGTAAAATTATAACAACTTTGTAGTATTCTTTTAACGAAATAAACATATCTTTGCGAAGGATCTTCACTTTTTATTAATAAGCAGTTAATGAAGTAAAACAGTTGTTATTAAGGTATGACAGTTAAGCTCGGTGACTGATTTGTTCCTCGTATGCTTTCCTTTTGTTGAATCAATGTTTTGTGGTTTTTCTTTGTTGTCTGCTTGCTCACTCCAACGTTGTCATGAAGGGGCTGAGCAAATCATTTGTGGATTGTGTGTTAGCTGTCACGAACCAAGAATCGTGATTAACTCGGTTAATTTACGTAATGTAAGATTACTCTGAAGGACGGGGGAGGGGGGTTGTAATGATACAATTGCTCCTGTTGTGGACTCATTGCCAGATACCATTTCAGGTATTGTTGTCAAGTTTTGGCATGAGAAGACCCGTCGAAAGCACAGAACCCTCTGAATTTTGACGTGGAATGTCACCGGTCAAATACTGTTTGTTGTAAGCAGGAGAAATGATGGTCAAACTTTGCAGGGTTTTGTGTTATTTCATACTTTTGACAGGTTTTCGGTGCCCAAAACCTGTTTGTTCTTGCGTTTAACACGAACGACAAAAAACCCTGGGACGTTGACAAGGCACGGCTTCGTTAACACAATCTTAAAAATGTTTTAAAGTAAATAGGGAAGTGTACGTGCAAAAAGCGCCTTCCTTTTGTCGTGGATTAAAAAACTCAACGTGCACGGGAGACCTTTTGAAAACTTGGCAGACAGCCAATCCTCTTGGAAAATGAGAGCTGGAGGGAACAGATAAAATCATGTGAACATTTCCCGGCAATAATTGAGAGTGGGTGATGAATTTACTCGATAAAGTTGGAAAAATTTCCTGGGAAGGATCGGGTCATAAATTGTGATCGAACGGATTTGCCCCATTTGTAACAAGGAAACTTACTGAAAATGCCACGTACAAAAACTTGTTCTTTTGGAATGCTTTTTTTTACTCCCGTGAGGTATCCCAAGTGTGTTGAAACTGTGTTTAACATTTCTCCGAACTGACTACTGGTTTCTGTAACTGATTTTTTAAAAACCATGGTCACCACACTTAGGAACAAAGATAGCAAAAATTGTTTCATCGCAGGCTTTTATTTCNTTGGAAAATGAGAGCTGGAGGGAACAGATAAAATCATGTGAACATTTCCCGGCAATAATTGAGAGTGGGTGATGAATTTACTCGATAAAGTTGGAAAAATTTCCTGGGAAGGATCGGGACATAAATTGTGATCGAACGGATTTGCCCCATTTGTAACAAGGAAACTTACTGAAAATGCCACGTACAAAAACTTGTTCTTTTGGAATGCTTTTTTTTACTCCCGTGAGGTATCCCAAGTGTGTTGAAACTGTGTTTAACATTTCTCCGAACTGACTACTGGTTTCTGTAACTGATTTTTTAAAAACTTGTTTCATCGCAGGCTTTTATTTCATTTTTATTTAGTTATTGGGGAAACTCACCTGATAATTTTCCATTTCAGTCAGTACTTTTGCTTGTCACTTTAATTCTTGGAACGGAAGAATTTTATCAGTTTTATGACGGGGGTACACATTTAAGGACTGAAAAATAATTATTTGGGCTCTCAAATTGACGTCAATCTAACATGTTTGTGGTCTGTAATTTGGTGTCAGTCTGATACGCTGAAGGAACAAAATATTGTGTGGTTTTGAAACGGATTAAATTTGGGTCCATCGTTTTTCTTTGTTCCTTCCTTCGAATGTTGGGACTTCACAAAGAGGACTTCACCACTTTATCTAATTTCGCAGGGCCGTCAACCTCACGTGAAGTACCGTAAACGACACATTCGTATGCTGTACGTTGTTTTGTTGGCCAGTTGGTGCCAGAGTAATCCTTAAATTTTTTAAGTATTCCAGAGTAACAAACATCCCACGGGGCTGATAAAGTTACTGAGTGCTGGTGGTTAAAGCCATCTTTTGTGCACCCCAAACATATGTAGCTTGTTTTCTTTATTGAAAGTTTTGAAATAACTCACTTTCTGTGCTTCCTGCGATGTGTTGTTTTTCTTTATCAGTTGTACTATTTGTCCTTCTGCGGAAAAGTTTTGATAATCTCGTAACGATCCTTGTTAAACGGTGCTGAAAGAGTTTAGTATATTGGCTGTTACCACGACTCCAAAACCGAAACAGAGTATTAATTACTTTCATGAACTGCTAAGAAAAACCCTGCGGAAAACGTCACTGCCCGAAGGCGTTAAAAATTTTATCGTTCATTTTAAAAAACCTCCCATGATATTCGGTTTTCTGCCCAGTTGCGTCTACTTGACATGGGGGTGTCTTTTTTTTCTCGGACGGTGGCCGCTTACTTGGAACGGTGGGAAAATTCATGGCTGATTGCTGTTTCTGACGCCAGCCAATGGCTTCTGTGTCCGTGTCTGTGTGTATTTGCAAGATTTCATTACTTTTCCAGCCCTGGGAATCAAACGTACAACTTCCCACTTATTGTGAAACTACACTCCACACTAACCACTAAACTACGGCTACCTTAAATTCTTTCCTTTTCACTCAATGTTGAGTTATCCGAAACTTTTGTCACTGTGCTATCCAGCTCGGACAATCGAAGATTTCTCTTGTGTTCATTTTGCAAGTAATTTTGGGGCCAGGTGTTTACGGGGGCTACCACAAAGAGTATTATTGAAATAGTTAAGAACGAAATCGCGTTGTGAGAGTTCCAGTTCTGTCAAGACGCTTCATTTTATGAACTTCGTGTGGGAATAAGGTCAGTTATCTTGTTTTAAGCTTAAATGTAAAGAAACGAATTTCTGAAACGAAACTTTTTAAAGTCTTGCAGTAATAACCACTGAGTCATGAAATTACGGTGGCCAGCAAATAGGATCAGGTAAGCTATGACGAACATACGAGGGACTTGGAATATATTTTCTAGCTTTTACAAGTGCTTTGCGTTAATCCAATCAGCAAGACCAGCTTAAAACTTTTAATAAAAAGTACATTATCAGTGGGAAATTTTAAGAATGCCACAGGAGATTGTCTCATAAACGTAAGACCTAATATAGAATTTATTGAGGAGGGTTAACCATTTAATTTCTTCGCTGTAGGTACAGTACTTGACATTTTACCACTTTGCTTTCTTTGAAATCACTTCTCAGAATCTTTCTATTTGGAATGTTCACGAGGCTAAGGAGATGTGACGCTTGCATTTCAACCCGTTCGTCAGGGGTTCCTAAATTACATCATTTTCTTGCATCGAACAGTGATGAAATGACTTTTTTCTTCTTCTTTTCCTGAGCAATACTCTGAAGCCACTTTAGCTGAAAGGGTCACTTTTCTTATTGGTAGTGGGTTTTTTTCAAAACTAGCTGTTTGAGTTATTATTCCTTCAGTGTAAGCACCTCTTGTGTAAACAAAATGCGAAAATCGATGTTTTGCCCCAATCTGTAGTCCCTACATAAATTATAGTAATTAATTTTTATTCTCTTGATTTTTAAAGAGCTTGCAGTATTTTTTTTGTTTGTTTCTGAGTAATAGGAATGTGCGGAATCTGAACAAAAATTGTAAGTGAAGATTAAGACTGGGTTTTTTTCCTTTTAAATTTTATTAAAATGTAAATTACGTTTTTATCGGTAGATAAGGATGCTGCGCTCGAAGATTCTATCCGAGTCGTTTCTTTTGCTTTTATGAATGACTTAAAGATCCCGTAAGAGTTGAAAGAGGTTACCAATCATCTATCTCAAGCTTTTGTGGCTACTGGCTGAAAAAATCCAGATTTTCACCGTTTTTTGGTGTGTAAATGCTAGAGGCCCGTTAAATTGTATCTTTGAATAACTTTGAGGCCAAATAAAGCTTTACGCTTATCCATTCGCTTAAACCGTGGACGAAAATCAATGTCGTTTTTTTATGTACCTCATTTATGTTGAGTTCGTCGTGTTCATTTGATATTTTTTTAATCAGTTGTCGACATTGATCAGCTGAAATGAAATCGCTTTCATTTTTTCTTTATTAGCTGCATTCAATCGTCGTCACTTTTGTGTTTTTTGCAGGCTTTTTATTTGAAGGGGCGAGTGTCAGTGGCCCTAAAAATGTCAAAAAGGGTTAAATATTTTTGTGTGACAGAGGTTATTTGTCGACAGTTTTGCTTCGCGTTATTCTGAATTTTCTGGATTTAACTTGCTTGTAGGCCTCAGCTATTACAGGAGGTCTTTATCTCATGGAATCTCAAGTTGCTTCAACAACGGCGATGATAGTTCCGATGTTAACAGATTTTCTGACCAAACAAATCAGTAATCCATCTGAGTAAGTAAAAGTTTTTTATTTGTCAATATTCGGAAGTAACTGACAACTTTATGTTTAAATCCCAGAGCTTTTGAGGTTTTGACAAGACGTCTTTTCCGATTAATTTTCTGATTGATTACGCCACACTGGGCCCAAGTTTCTGTCTTCCAATTTCACACCCAAACCATAACATGAAAACATGCCTATATATATGTATATATATACATGTATATATATGGGGGTGTTGTGTCTGTCTGTCTTTTGGCTGACCATTTAGGACACTTGAGACATAAAGTTGTATCTCTTGAAACTCCTTACAATAAGACAGGCTTCCCACTTACTGTTACTGTCACAAATCAACTATTTTTTTGTCTTTTCAATTACTTTTACCTTTTTTCCCCTTGCCTCGGGTATTTACAACTGCATAACAAAAAATTTGATGTATTGTACACCCGGAGGCCTTCCCTCAAAATTATTTTCCAAGTTTGTCCGATACTGAAAGTACAATTTTTAAATAGTTGGGCATCTACTTATTTATTGTACTTAAACAATGAAAAGACCTTAGTTTACTAGTTTAATGCTAAGAGCGCGTCTTTTACTGTGGTAGTAAAAAAAAATAGTTTATTGATTAAAGAGGACGAAATCATATCACAGTAAAACTTAACCATAAGTAGTTTTTTTGTTACGTTGCCCAACTAATGTACCGCAATCTGTGACGCAAGAAAATACGAGATGCTTTTAATACAATGTTTCGTAATACAAAGACTAAATAAAATGCGATACACAAGTAATGTTTGCAAACACATTTTCAATGGAGTTGGATTTTTTTTTTTTTTTTTTTTTTTTTGCGAGGCAGGTTAAGATCCTGCCCTCATTTCATCTTAGCCGACAACCCTAGAAGCGATAATAAGTAGCAAAATATGTGGGTATTTGTAGGACTGGGTGACCCTGCTGAAACTTTTATTTCGTTTCTTAAATGAAATAACTGTGTTCCTTGTTAAATTATTGTTGGAATTTTCGTTATCGTATTTTGGTTGTGTATACGATTTTTTCAATGTTAATTGCTAAGTTGAATCGTGGTGTATATTTGTATGTATTTATTGGTAATGTAGCCACTTTTTGCACATCTATTCTTGCGCAGCAGTTTTTGTGGTCATATAGCAGTTCTTATTTATTGATGTATTACTGGGGTGGGTTTTGCCAAACGTATTCCATAGAAGTTGCGAGACAAATGTTTTTAAATTTTGCCTGTTGTATCAAGATGTGCATCAGGTACATGAAACGTTGGATAATTGGACGTTTAGTTACTTCAAGATATATTTTTAACTTCATTATGTTCCAATAATGAATTCCCGTATTTAATTCCCATGGTTTCTTGATAACTTGTGTGCTCGACCGGAAACTGATAGCATTCCAACTTTTCAAACATTTGCCTTGAAAAGAAATTATAATTAGGCCTCTTAAGATTCTTACAAACAATACATTTCCACTAAAAGGAAAACCTTGATATTGCACTCATCTTTATCCGAGTTATGGTTTTAAGTATTGCCTAGTGATGAATTAAATGATCGCTATTTATACAACAATCCTAAAACCTCTTCATCATTTCCGCTATATTTATGTAAGAAGGGATTACATTATCTCCAGAAACAGCTCATATTTTTCAACTTTTGAAAGAAAATATATCGACAGCCGCAAGCTGCACTAGGTTTCGATATCAAAAGTCTGATTGCTTTACCTTCGCTACTGTGAGTGTTGATGGATGTTTCAAGCAATTTTTCGGGTGTAGAAGGAAATGAATATTTAAAGACCCTGTTGGGATAGAATGAATCGGGCGATACTTGATTTTTAGACAAGAAAAGAAGTGGGATTATTTTTTTTTTAATCTGTGCCACCATCTATGATTTGCCTTTTTCAATTGGAAATCAAAATATTTGTGGTTTGGGGTTATTCACAGGATGATTAAGAGCTGACTGCATCAACTTATGAGGGAGATAGTCAACGAGAGAAGAAAACACATAAGGCTTAGATTTGGCGTTAAATAATGTTAAGAAGCAACTAATTAGCTGGTAGTATTCTGGAGAACTTAAAGAGTCCATAGATAAGAAAAGATAGGAATAGTATTAAGGGAAAAATTTGGAACATTTTCTACACTAAATCGCTCCGACAAAAATAATTTCTAAAAACTGGTACCCAACTTGCAGAAAAAATCTGGTAACGAATGGGACATGCTATAATTATTATAATTATCTTTTTGTTCTTTCTTCTTTTTCTTCTTCTTCCTCTTTTTCCCCTTCTCTCCCATCTCCCCCGTCTTCCTTCTTCTTCGTCTTGTACTACTACTGCTACTACTTCCACTACAATTCAAAAGTATTACAGAACTTTAGAGTATATTTCATTATGGAACTCTGTAAGAGCAGGAGAGGCGTTTTTCTGCAAGGAGCTACATTTTATCTTTTGAAAACAGAGGAAAATACTGCCAGAAGTGCGAATCAGACTTTCTGGAGATTCAGGGAACAAAATGGTAAAACTAAACATCTTCGAGGTACGGTTATTAACCGTAATATAATGGTGCCTTTGGAACAATTGTTTCTGCCGTTGCGTTTCTTCCTTTTCACTTGATTGTGATGGTATGTATATATAAATGTCAAGCCTCAAGAACCGTTTACTTGCTTGTAACTGTGCTAAATTGCATCTTAGCTCCTCCTTGCTACAAAACCACTAAAATTTTCCCATGAATCATTTACAATGATATTTTTGCCCGTAGAAGTTTACATTTCCTGTTTTGAAGATTACCCATTTGTAGCAGTGCCATGCCAACAAAGACCAGTTGCGTTGCACGACAGAATTAATTTTAGTACTTTCTGTACGTAACAACTACCTATCCGCGTTCGGGCACTAGAAAATTTTGCTGGGTATTCCACACCATGTCGATGCACCTATTAATTTTTACCCTTCTCCAATATCTAACCCTGGTGGTAAAAGCTTACTAGCCAGCTTTTTATCCCAATCATACCATAAACATCAACCTATTTGTATGTAATTAACAAATTTTATTCATCCCTCAAAATTTGCTTTTATTCAATTATTACAAAAAATTAGATGCCAAAAAATAGAAACAAATTCTCGAACGTTGAAAATTTTTAATATCATAAGTCTGTATGATTTACTCGCAAGCAGAAACAACTGGCGGAGTTACCCTTCCACCCACAGAAAATGCATTGCATATGTGGGACTAGCAGAGGTAGCTTGGAACATTTCATTGAGTGGTCAAAGTAACTTTGTGTCATTGTTCCATAGTCTTTATGTAAATTTAACTTAAATGGTTTAAACATTATAATTAAATGGTAAATTTACTTTTCTACTGTGGGGCGTTGTCTTGGATAACGCCTTGAAGTACCCACGTGGCCTTTCTTTCAGCCGTAGCGGCAGATCCTGTGGCTATGTAAGAAATGAAACTGCGCCGGGTTTCAAAATAACGTAACGACAAATTTGAGATTACTGTGTTGCTTGCTTAAAACTTTTTCCTTTATGAGCTTTTATCTTGTAAGCTGGGCTGCACCGGCCCTTTTTACCCTCTTGACTTTGAGGTCTTTATCCTTGATATGCCCCCATGACCCCCATTTCAGCCCTGGAAGGCACCCTAGCAGGTATTTCGAAAAGCTACATTGCCTTTGTTCAGGGCAAGTACTTGCAAGTATCGTAACACTTAATATAACCTTTCTATTGTGCCCGGTTAGATTTTATCTTCTTGATTGTAGGTCTCTGTCTTTGAGAACGGACTAGCATAACCCTCTTTTCGGCCCTTCCACCCTCTCATTGGTCTAGTCGAAATAGCATAGTCATGTCCAGTACAAGGGTGCAAAGAACCATTGGACTAAATTTTGCCCTTTTATGTTGTCTTGCTTCAATTAAATTTTGGAAAGTAGGTCCCTTTCTCTGCTTTCATGGCCACACGACCCCTTTTGGCTCTTGGAGCCTCTCCAGCAGTTATATGAATAAACAACATAGCCCTGTTCGGTACACAGCTGCAACGTAAATATTGCGTTGGCGGTTAGATTTGTGGCCTGGGTTGTAAGTCTCTCTTCTTGATAACATGCTTGATATTGCGCTCCATTCAATTAAGCAGCCATTTCTATGGTCTATTGAAGAATTACACAGCCCATGTTTACCGCATGGTTTCAAAACAGCTTTTTACGTTGCCAGGCGTGTGAATTAATTTGAACCATATATACATACATACATACATACATACATACGTACGTACATACATACATACATACATACATACCCACAGAGAGATTTATTCAAAGACCAAACAACAATCAATACTTTGCTGAGTATTTAAACCATTACGTGCTATCACCAAATATACCATGAACTTGGATGTCACATTGTAGAAGATTAGCTGCACCCAAAACTTCTACATTAGTTGCCCGTCCTTTGACATTCCCGATTGTGATTTTTCTGAGAGTTGAAGCGTAAAAACTTCCAAAGCTTAGTAACATTTCCCTTAAGAAAAGACCTTGTTTTTTAAGATAAGTTAAGTCACTCACTTCCTTTAACAAGGATCAAAAGATACNATACATACATACATACATACATACATACATACATACATACATACATACATACATACCCACAGAGAGATTTATTCAAAGACCAAACAACAATCAATACTTTGCTGAGTATTTAAACCATTACGTGCTATCACCAAATATACCATGAACTTGGATGTCACATTGTAGAAGATTAGCTGCACCCAAAACTTCTACATTAGTTGCCCGTCCTTTGACATTCCCGATTGTGATTTTTCTGAGAGTTGAAGCGTAAAAACTTCCAAAGCTTAGTAACATTTCCCTTAAGAAAAGACCTTGGTTTTTAAGATAAGTTAAGTCACTCACTTCCTTTAACAAGGATCAAAAGATACTTTTGTTGGGTTGTTATTAGCTTTCTTTTTCTTGACTTGATTTGGGAGACCGTAATAAAACGTCATGCCCGCCAGACATCTGATCTCTCCTTTGATAAACTTTGCCACCTTATTTTCAGTTATATCAGTAACAGTTATAGTGTTTAGAGTAAAGAGTTATTTCATTTTGTAGATGTTAAAATTTGAGGAATTTTCCCTGTTTTCTTGTAGCGATCCTGAAATCCGTAGTCAGCGGCTTTCAATTATTGTTTGGAGTGCGTCATTTTATATTGTTGAGCTTTGCGCCACTGATATTCAAGATCAGTCTTTCGTGCAAAATGTGATTGAGGTAAGGAAACAGTTTTATTCCAATGGCAACAGCTTTGTCTAGATAGCAACTCCAATGAAAACTGTTGCTTTCCTGAAATTTATTATGATGTCGTTTATTGCTGTGTGAACAATCATTTGGTTTTGTAGGGGTGAAGTGCCCGATAAGGTACTGTGGTATGAAACTCGACAAATCTTTTACACGCAGAATATACAAGACTTCTTGAAAGATGCAATACAAATAAAAAAAACCTTTGCCCATCTCCTGAATTCTTATTGTCATTGGTGATCACGTGAATGAATTTCTTTCATTACCTGCTAATCTGATCATGATAATAATATGATATTTTGTATGATATTATGAAAATGTTATGTTGCTAGTTGTACATGTCAAAAATCTCGTGTTTATTATAGCTTAACTGAGTGAGGAACCCCTTTAAGTTAAGATTATATATAACATTGAAGTTATAATTTTAAGAGATCTATGTGAGGGACAGTTTTAAAAACCGTGCTAATTTGCTTTCTTTTTATCAGCATTCGGATATTTCAGAAGCACAACCGATACAAGATTTTATTTTCTTATTGTTGTTACTTAGTATTAGTTATTGTTGTTATTTATCATTATTTTGTTTGTCTCTAAATTTCACAGTTTATTGTAGTTACTTCTTCTGTGACCGCATGTTAACAATACACCTAAGGTATGCCATTACCTAAAGTTCAAATGCTAAGCACATAACAAAGGATCCTTGCAGTCCTCAGTAAACATGCCTTGTGCACTGCCTGAATATTCACATTCCCCACGTATTCTGATGTTATCTTCAATTCCTTTTCCGGTGGTACCGAGTACTCTTGTCACAATAAATAATACTTCCTTTCTCGTTTTCCACTACCTTTGTATCTCAATGTTATTTTATTTTTTATTTCTTTACAAATTTTTTTTCGTATGGTGCAGTTCTGCCTGTCACCATATATGATGAATTCACTTTGCCCGTGTTTATAATATCGGGTCTGTTTGCACGTATGTGTCTCTTTGTATGAATTGTCATTGATAAGTAGTCAAAAGTTTTACGGGAACTAAAAATTCTTCATTCATCTACAAAGAAAACCTCCTCATTCAAATTTTAATATGGTTGTTTACGAAGGCCGTACATCCTGAAGATTAATTAGAACAGAATATAACAATAATTACCTAGTATTTACAGAGAAAAAGCTCTCGTTAATCGAGTTTAACCATAAAGACAGTGCAAGAGCATGCGCAAAATTGTTAACTGTGATTCAGCAAGAGCACAGCATCTACTGCTGAATCACGAATGCAGTGAAAATTTAGATATAAAAGACTTAAAATAATTGGCAGAGTCAGGTCTGCCTGCAGGCAAAACGAATCTTTGTACGGCTCAGTGTACGACGTTCATTTGTTTTAGACAACCACTCATAAAAAGTGGCTTGCTTTCTCTTTGTTTTCCGTGTTGATAAAAATCCATTTGACTTGTTGTTCTTACTCTGGTGTCTTGGTCCTGTCGAGTTCCAGTGAGAAATCTTTGCCCAAAGAGATCTTGAGTTTTATTTCGATGTTCAATTTTAGTACCACGAATAGTTTATTTTAATATTTAGCATATATATATATATATATATATATATGACTTTTGCTAATTCTTCACACCTTAATTATTTATGGTAAATTGTCTATGACAGCTAAAACATACACTTCCAAATACATATTTGAAATATAAAAATACACTTGAATTAAAATTTATATATCAATGAGAACTTTAGTAACTTCTTATATGCATTGCCACTATTTAAACATAAAATTTGCAAGGATACGCGGTAATACAATAACAAGTGGTCTTCAGCAGCTCATCCACAACAAGGTTCTCCACTCTAGATCACGGTCCTCGAACTGTACAAGAAATGTTTCCTTACTCTTGCACTTCTTTTACGAGGTTTTCCCGTTTTCATTGCGGGGTCGCCGTAATGATGGTTTTTCTTCAAGTCGTCCGTTTCAAAGTATCAACGTCAACCCCCCAATTGCCTTCAACCCGGCTTGCAGGCATTCCATCCATCTTAGGTTTGGTCTTTCTCTCCTGCTCGTCCTAAATTCTGCGCCCTTCCCACCAAAATAGGCGTCTTCTCTTTACATGCCCCAATCACCCGGACTCTCTTGTACCTCTCACGATGATGCTCTCGACTTCCATTTTCTACCTAATGGCCATGTACAATGCTTGTTTTAGTTGACCATTAACTTTATAGGTATATGAACTTTATCATTTTATTATTCATTAGCTTTTTCTGAGTTTAGAGGGATACTTCTCCCATGGTCAGGCCGGCATAAGTTAGTTCATACAACTGTTTCATATTTCCTTATTGCGGACGTCCGAGGTGTCACACCTGTCTTCTGTTTTTTGTGTTTTACGTTCTACTCCTGCTTCTGGGACGTTCTCTCAGTGGTACTGCATCCGCAGAACATCTGGGTGCAAGGGTAGAGTGCGGATAGCAGCTAATGAACAGGAATTCCGGCTGGTATCCGAGCATAACCACCCACCCAACTTCGGGGAAGGCAAAGCGACGCTGGCCCTAGCTGCAGTAAAGCAACATGCACGGGACAGCCCCAATTCAAATCCACTTCACCTTACCCAAGCGCTTCTCACAGCAGTAGACTCTGAAACAGCAGTTTCGCTGCCGAAGGAGAAATCTGTTAAGCGGGCTATTCAGAGAATACGACGAGAGCATCAGCCGGCACTACCAGTATCGCTCGCAGAGATGGCTGAAGTACCGGAACAGTACAGACAGATTGATGGATCACAATGGCTAGTGTTTGATAATAGAGAAGAGGACATCGAAAACCGAATTTTAATTTTTGCTGGTGAGGGGGTATTTAGAGACATGGGCCAAAGTGACATGTGGTTTGGCGATGGTACTTTTGAATGTGTCGCCAGAATTTTAGCACAATTATATGTGATACATTATGCTAAGGACGGTCACGTATTACCAGGTTGTTATGCCTTGATGCGTAATCGCACGGAGAGATCTTACGGGATTTTGTTCACGGCCATACGGGACATGCTGCCCGAAGCACACAAAGATGGCCCATCCAAATTTTCTAGTGACTTCGAGCTGGCTGCCGCAAACTCCTTCAAGGCACATTTTCCACGTGCAAGGGAGCAGTACTGCTTTTTTCATTTTGCTCAGTCAATGTGGAGGAAAGCGCAAGCTCATGGCATCGCAGCCTATTACAAGATGGAAGATGAGCAAGAACTACGATCTCAATTTCATGCATGTCTTGCTTTGGCGTTCGTTCCACCTGATAACGTTCACGACGCCTTCCTCGATCTACAAGAGGCTGCCGACCAGCGCCTAGATGAAATAATAAATCACCTGGAAGATTATTATATCCTTGGTCGTAGAAGGGGAAGAGGCAGACAGGCCGCCAGATACCCAATTGCGAGCTGGAATGTCTATGACCATACCATCCTTGGGCTTCCGCGAACGAATANTTTCGATATAATCTGACTTTGCTAATTCTTCACACCTTAATTATTTATGGTAAATTGTCTATGACAGCTAAAACATACACTTCCAAATACATATTTGAAATATAAAAATACACTTGAATTAAAATTTATATATCAATGAGAACTTTAGTAACTTCTTATATGCATTGCCACTATTTAAACATAAAATTTGCAAGGATACGCGGTAATACAATAACAAGTGGTCTTCAGCAGCTCATCCACAACAAGGTTCTCCACTCTAGATCACGGTCCTCGAACTGTACAAGAAATGTTTCCTTACTCTTGCACTTCTTTTACGAGGTTTTCCCGTTTTCATTGCGGGGTCGCCGTAATGATGATTTTTCTTCAAGTCGTCCGTTTCAAAGTATCAACGTCAACCCCCCAATTGCCTTCAACCCGGCTTGCAGGCATTCCATCCATCTTAGGTTTGGTCTTTCTCTCCTGCTCGTCCTAAATTCTGCGCCCTTCCCACCAAAATAGGCGTCTTCTCTTTACATGCCCCAATCACCCGGACTCTCTTGTACCTCTCACGATGATGCTCTCGACTTCCATTTTCTACCTAATGGCCATGTACAATGCTTGTTTTAGTTGACCATTAACTTTATAGGTATATGAACTTTATCATTTTATTATTCATTAGCTTTTTCTGAGTTTAGAGGGATACTTCTCCCATGGTCAGGCCGGCATAAGTTAGTTCATACAACTGTTTCATATTTCCTTATTGCGGACGTCCGAGGTGTCACACCTGTCTTCTGTTTTTTGTGTTTTACGTTCTACTCCTCGGATAATTATTGTATTATTATTACTATACATTTTTACAGCACAGAGCCATTGTAGTTATGTGCAAGTGCTCTTATTGAAATATGATAAAAAGATACAGAAAGGTAAAAACAATAGAGATTCTTTTAAAGAAATAATTAATTCTACGGAATAGTCTTCTCTTATTGATAAAAGTCTAGTTTGTTAAAAATAGTGATTTTTCTGAAAACTTTCTTGAGTTTTCCAGACTATTTTCCTCCCTTAGAAATAATGGTAATACATTCTGCCAAAAGATTCTGTCGCCCTATGTTTTATCGTTGAAAAATCTTGGTAGAGCTAAAAAAACATTGTTTGATCTAAGGATACGTGAAATAAAATCTGGTGGTGTGATCATACCGTTAACATTCTCAAGTTTATAGCTCAGGAATCCTTTGATAACACTGAGAACTATTTTGAATCGGATCCTAATTTTCACAGGTAGCCAGTGAGGATCACTGAGAAGATGAAATATGAGGCACATTTTGTTGTTTACAAAGACAACCCTTACAACTACATCCTGAACGGTTTGGGGGTTTTTTTGGTTGATATTTAGGCAAACCATATGGTATACTGTTACAGTAGTCTGTACCATTGGTTACAGAGGCATGAGTTATTGATGCTGTTGTTTTACCATTTATGAACTTCCTTATACGTTTAATAGTAAGATATGTTGGAAATGATGAACAGCGTAACTTTGAAATTTGGGTGTTCATGGACACCATGGCATCAAATCAAAAAGAATGTGTCAACACTGTTATTTACATCAAGTCAACATCTAGAGGGTACAGTAAAGAGTGTAGATTTTTATGAAAACCAACATTTTTATGATCTGCTCCTTTTGTTTAAAAAAATGCTTACAACAAGGCTCAAATGCCATTAGAAAGTTAGGAGCTTCAGGGAAGGAGAGCATAGATAAGCCAAGCAGGTTAATGGAAGACATAGCTTCAAGATACCTTTCACTAAGAACGTTTAATCGATAAAGATTCAAGTCTACAAGGAAGTAAAAAGAAGGATGTGAATCCCCTAGCGTTGCAGTGCGAGGAAAGAGACTGTGAGGGTTAGTGGCGCTTCTGTATCTCGACAGAGAATAGATAGAGTTCATTGGAGAACGAGGGAGGCTAAGTAACAAGAATACGGCTATGCACCTGAGTGGTTTGGCGTGTATGGTGTTGAAGCCCCATTGCTTTAATAATATCTATAAAAGTTAGAGCTTATCAGCCGTTTTAAGAACCTGTATGTAAGTTAAAGTCACCAAGAATAAAAAGAGGGTAGGTCGACGGAACTTTAGATTCCAAATGTCGAAATGATTTATTGAAATATGCTTTGGTAGACATAGGCTCTATGTGTGAGGTTGCAAACGTTATCAAGGGAGAGATACGGTTTATAAATTATTATGATGAGGATTGTTGTGCCAGAGGACTGAACAAGTTATTTCAAGTTTAATTACAACGTTTTCGACAGTAGAAATCTTGCTACCTTTAAAATGGTCCCAGTAAAGTATTGGAATGCCTCAGTCTTCACACAGTGGGCTATGTCCTGATAGCATGGCTTCATTTTCGGCTGTAGTGCTGTCAGCTATGTGCGAAGTGTTTGAAATTTGATGTTATTGATTTTACTGACCTCGTATCTATCAAACAAAGTTTAATTTTTTCTTCTGTGACCTTACCTTAGACCTCTGGTCCTCCAGTCCTGTGCAGGACATCGGGCACCAAGACAGCACCATCGGACTCGATCCAGTGCTTGAGCATTTTAGAGGGACAGTCCTCGAGACTTTAGATCATCTCCAAAGGTTGCCTGTCACGTCCGCTCAGGTCTGCCGCCCTTCCTTCCAGCTGCAGGTTTCCAGAATAAAGCGTATCTAGCAGATCGGCCGGCTGGTAGTCGCAACACATGTCTTGTCAGTTTCCATCTCCTCTCTTCAATGATCTTATGCAATTCTCTCTGTCCTGTTTGTCTTGAGATTTCTTCGTTCGTTGTCCTGTCCCACCATGTGATGCCTAAAATTTTTTCTTCTGTGAACAGAGGGATAAAGACACAGGAGCGATGTTGCGTACATTACGTTGATTTGTTTTGTCATTTGAGGTGCCTGAATCAATATATCTTCCTATTTTAAGGTTGGAACTGAAAGAACGTTAGGTTTTGGTCTCCGTAGATTGTACTTAAACAATAGTTTCCTTATTTGTCAAGTGATATGGTATTTTAAGCTCAAATAAATGTTTGAGGTTTTATTATAAAAACCTTTTTGTCTCCATTAATTGTTAAATTCTTGAAATAGCAAAGTCCTGACTCGTAAAATCATTAGTCCGATTTTGAGAGAATTTTGAAAACAAGCAAAGTATAAGACGTTTAAATCAGTTTTCCCCGATGCAGAAAAAGGTGAAGCTTTTTAATAATTCCACTCTGACTCTTGTCAATGTGGATGTAAGAAACGGGTTTGAAAGATTTCCAATTTAATCAAGAAAATAACGTTTATTTCCACGTGCAAATATCTGATTCCCCTATCACTTAAAAAATTATATGTAAGGTCACAATTACACGGAAAGAGGACAAAACAGTGATTGAAGCCTCTTTAAAATTAAATCAATTCACTAATATAAAATGTACTATTTAAAACTAGAACTATAAATTATAAAATATAAAAACTAAAACTAAAAATAGAAGCTCGTGACTCGCTAGACCAATAGCAAAAGTAAATACTTCCGTTCACAAGAGACTCTCTGTTACTATTATTTTTGGAGTAGAACTGTTGATGTTGCTGTTGCTTCAGATGTTCGAATGAATATTTCAACAATCTCAGGGTATATAGAAATTCACATAGTTACAACGTTGGTTTGAGTGTAAATGTTAGTGTTGATAAGAAAGCTTGTGTTTAAAAGATGCGTGCGTAGTAGGTTTCGGATATCGGAAGGGTTCCGTGCGGTTCTTGATGACCCCGACAGTGAACCAAAGGCCAGTTGTCTTTCAAAAAGAAATTGAGGATGGCTTTGCAATTATTAAAGAAGATCATTTAAAAGCCTGCTTTGACCATACCAAAAGTTTACAGTCAAACAGCTTACAGTCAAACAGCATTTTCACGATGGAAAAGAGGGAGAAAGACAACTTTTCTCTTTTGATGCCCTAGTAAAGAGACAAGCAGATTGTACCATTTCTGTTACCATCTCCAGGAAATCAACTCACACAGACCAGTACCCCAATTCTGCTTCACACCATCCAGTATAGTGTGCTCATCACACTGTTTGAAAGAGCAAAAAGCACCATTTCAAATCCACGTGACCTTAAATAGGAAGAAGAAAACCTTCAGAGGGTTCTCTTATCCTATAATTTTAATCCTAAGAATGCCCAGAGAGCCTTACACAGAGTTACTGCACCCATTGATGAAGAGGAAAGAGAACTTGTGAAAGAAATATGTCTGATCAATGTCAAAGACACCAGAAGAATTATCGAGAAAATATAGTATTCAGTGTTCCTTCTTCACAGCATCGGCCTTAAGGAAAATACTGTCAAGAACAAAGGAGCTAGTTATACCAGTTATATTTCGAGAAACCACCTTGTACAAACTCTGCTGTTGATGAATGTTGATGAATCAGAGTGTTACTTTGGTAAGAGGGAAAGGGAGCACAATAGAGCTGTACAGAAAGGTGACACTGAGACTAATGAAATAGCGTCATGAAAAACTTTGACCAGAAGAGTAAGATATAAACGGACAAAACCATATCAACAACAACAAAAATGAAAGAAACAATTCATTCCCTTCAGTATAGGTCCCACATCAACAGTGTATCTTACAATTCAAGAGCTATGGGTTCCAGCAATGGAAAAAGAAACACAACAAATACAGGATACATATGGCTTCACTCCCCCAAACAACTCAATCCCTGTCACAACGGAGATTGGCACTGAGGAAATATAAAAGAGCTGTGTCAACGCACTTCTGCCACCCTGATAATGGAAGAAGCACCCTCGAAACGTCGATCAGAAAAACATAGGGCTCACAACACGGTAAAGCGTCTGTATCTATGCCGTCCATCGAGTCCCTGAAGTCAGTAATCTTTCATTTTGAGTTCATTTTCAATAATTGCTTTACCTCAGTAATAATATTATGTCTCCTATGGTAATTAGTATCCTATCGTCGTGGTGAAAAAAGGTAATACAAAGATTTGGGTTTTGACACTATGGCTGTAAATCTTTTACATCTAGAGGTATTTTTTTATCTTGTTTAATTACTTTCGCATTATACTTTATTCAGCTTTTTTATTTAGCTGACCATTTGAACTAATATTTCAAACTACACATCACGCATTAAAATTCAAGTCAATAAAGTATTTCTGCTTTCGAAAGAGCATGTAGACTGCTTTGGATTTGATCTAACCCCTTACAAACCACATTAATTCATTTCACTGAACAAAACCGGGAGCAGTTTTGCATGTCTAAAATATATGTATTACATGACCTGTTCTTGCATATTTCGGTTTATAATATACTTAAATGGGAAGGTGGATGAAATACCATACTGTGACCACCAACATGACAACACAGCAACTATACTATTCAAAATTAAGCACGAATTAAACCTTAGCAAAGAATTTTAGTTTTTATTAAACCATAAGCTTAACAGATTTTTCAAATGCAGCCCCTTATCATGTAAAAGCTTGGAGAATCTACAGGGACGATTAAGCCTGTTGAGAGAGTTTAATGTACTTGGTCTTTAAGTCATTGTAGAACTTTAGTTCACCATGCGCACTTGAAAAATTAATTCACTCATGGCTGCTCGTTGAAAGCCCACCCGTCAGCAGTTGCGTCTTATTAAATTGAAACGAATAACCACGTATTAAAGGAAAGGTTGGGTTTTTCTCCTTTAATACTGTCTTTCTGTCATATTTCCTACCACCTTCTTTGCTGTTAGAGATTATGATGCTCCCAAGAAATAGAAATTTGGACATTAGTCAATAGCTCTTTTTTATGGTTGTGAAATGCCCGGTTGCTGCATTGATTTGTCTACTCGTCACAATAATTTACTTGTTCAAGATGATAAAACTGCTAAATCTCATGTTTTCTCCAGACAGGATAGTAATGCTTGTAAAAGGGTGATTTCCGACCCTAAAACTTTGTTAGTTACTTAGTTAGTAAATTTAGTAAATTTGACGGTTGTCGAGATTTGTGGAAGATTTACACTTTTTGATGGTATTTTGCTTTCTATGCCCTCTATGAAAAGAGCTAAACTCTTTGCCGGATTTCCCTTTGCAAACTGATTAACTTTTGGTCTGTGGCATCATAAATCTAAGGTTGGCTCCAAAGGTTATGTATGGGCACGATTATGGACACAATCATCCTAAACCCCATTAGATTCGGCCCACATAGTTGTTAAAAGATTCTGTTTCTTAGCTACCATTCTTGGTGTCGAAACGTTTTAGTGTTTGCCGTCTGAATCTTGTTTCAAATCTTCTTGGAACATTTCTTATGTTGTTATTGTCTTCAAGCTTCCAGGTAATCCATCTGATCCTGGCAATTGTCTAAGAGTAAATCATTTTCCTTTGAACGACACGTGTTCATTACGGAGCTAGAGGAACTCTCTTCACTATTGACCTTTTAATTGTAATAGTGGAACGTATATAGAGGCTTATAAGTAAATCTTACGTAAGGTGTGTTTTGATAGTTTTACTTTTTTCTAAGGTATTTGATGAGGTGTATTATGTTAACTTGCTTCTTATCTTAAGCAAGGTTATGGTATAAGCTGGTTATGCTATTTGTGGAAGGCTCTTTGGTAGTTAGCATTCAGTCCTTTTTCTCAGATCATATGATGCGTGGATCGTTTTTTCAAATCGTTACATTATTGTTCTTTCCCTGCCTTGGCTGTACCCCAAATCTTTCTTTCAAGAGCTCATCGGCCGGTTTTGATGACACAAGAATGAACCAGTTGCCATTTCTAGACAGTCCTGAAGTACAAAACGTACACTTTACTTGCCTTTAAAAGTACTACCACCGGACTTATTCTCACAGATTTTTTACTCGGACTCGTCTGTGTTTGTGTTTTAACCATATTACTTAAGAGATTAGCAGCTGACAAATAGATGTAAAGAATGCCGCTCTAATGACTTGTGGTCAACTTTATGGCGAATACTGGATGGTGAAATGACAATATGAATTAAGGAACTAAGTAACAATACCGGTTCGAATCTTGCTTTTTTTCATGTAATACGTGTTTACTAAAATTAGACTGTACGATTTTGTAAGAACATTGCAAATATTTCACTGATTCCGCTATTTCCAGCACTCAAGTGCCAAATGAATTGCGTTTTTTAATAATTAAGGGCTTGATAATATTTCAAAAAGCTAATAATGAATGATCTTTTATGCCTATACCTGGGCAAGGCATTGATGAAACAGTGGTACTTCTGTTGCGCTTTTTCTGTAGACGAAATGGTAGACTCTCATACGACCCTGAACAATACAGTGAACCTGGAGGGAATTGACGACAACGGTAAACATGGCTGTAAGGCTGCAGTCGGGGGGGGGGGTATTCTTAATCTCGTACGTATCAAGTTATATAATGTAAATCGGGAATCGTTCCCAAACAGGGCTTAGTAATAGGTACAGATATTAATATGAGAGCTACCGCAGCCCCCTACCAGATTCTTAGTTGTCAATCATTTATCGAGGTCCAGTTTTTGTTGATAAAACAGGAGAAAGCACCTTTGTAGCAAACACTAGACCTCTACGTCAATGGTATCAGGGTTCCAAATAGTTATGAGTGATTCATTTACAGCATCGTGATCTGAATTATCTCGAACACTACGAGCTTTAAAATTGATACTGGTTGGTAAATGGGCACGATTTGAAATGGAGACTCATTTGGTAGACAGAAAACCTAGTTACAGCAGGTAATGTAATTTGCCCAGCTGTTGACTTTTCGTGCAAATTTATCCCACTTTTTCGCCCCTTTTCAAAGCAATTATACCATTTCGTGGGTCATAACGATGTTTGTTTGTTCTAGTATGTCATTTATAAGCGTAGTCAGCTTCAGGGTTTTTTTACAGTAATTTCGATCTGTGCTCAGCATGGACTTTCTTTGGAATAAGAGTGTCAAGGCAGCCGAAAAAAGGGTTCATATGGATCCATTCTAAGATGGAAACTTGACGTTGTAAAATTAAATTAACCAGACAATTTAGAAAGCTTAACTTTAATGTAAGAGTGCCTTGAAATCCTGTGTTAAACATAGGCAATGTTTTTTTTATAATGATTGTCAAAGGGTCAAAAGGAGGGGTTCGCATCCGTCCGTTTCTGAAGTTAAAAACCTACAATCGGAAAATGATTTTAACCAACCCGTGTACACATGTATATTACTAAAATTTGGTGTCAATATACTTTCCAACCCTAAGCTACGTAAAGGACTCGACTAGGTGCCCCGGCAGTGCCTGGTACTTCTGTTAGTATTGTCTCTTTGCACGCAAAAATAATAATATTACAGCAAGGTTTATTCAAAATGGAAATGTTCAATTCTAATTTTTGTTGTTTTGCTTTCATGAATAAATTAATTATTTGATGAAATATTTACAGACAAAATAATTCAATACATTACCAATAAATAATGAGAATATGATAAAAATTATTTGATGTTTTTCAAGTCTTTCGTTGAATTTTTAAAAGATAGTCGAATAAAGTATTGATATATATTATATATAAATTTTTACTTAAGGTAAAGCACGAAAAATAAGAACCATGATTGCTATCATAGTTCAATCATAGGCAATCCCAGTTCTTATTTTTCGTGCTTTATCTTATGTATATTGCTCTGCTATATGCATTGAGCACTTTTTGATACGAATACACAAAATTACACAAATATGTAAATTTTTATATATTTATATGTTATATATATATATATATACATAAACATATATTCGTTCTGAGTAAGAGTAACATTTATCCATACAACCTTCACATTTCCTGGAGAGAGATGATTCAATTATACCAGCCTCACTGAGCTTAATTTCATTTTGTAAATTAATGTTTACCATCCTAGCAATCAATATTAATTTATTACATTGTATCGGTGGCTTTTTCAAATGTTCTGGTTGTGTTACTTTAACAATATCAGAAGGCAATCTCTTTATTCAAATAATTGTCACTTCAGGAATGAATATCATACGTTTTGAAGTATTCTTCAAACAACTATTTTCACAATCATTACTCTATGAATTTAAGGCAGATAAATTATTCTGTGACAATTTCCTTTTCTTAATTGCAGTAGCTGCCATAGTTCCTTTTGGTGGAAATTTTATTTTTGTAGTTTTTCGACCAGTGTGTTCTCGTAACCAATATAGATGAAGATTTGCTTGTGTCGGAGCTTGTCTTTCTAGGGCAACCAATTTCTAAGTTTTCTACCTTTCCTGCCTCTTCCCCAACTCGGTCATAAAGCGGTTTACTGCTTGGCCATCTCAATTAAAATTGAAAATAAGCGAACGACACTAATGAACATAAACAGAGTACTATAAATTTTGTTGGGACGTTTCGTCTTTTTTTCGTAACAAAGTCTTGAGAATGTGGTAAAAAGATAGTTATGTAATAATACAAACGGTTTGAGGAACTAATCACAAGATCAGCAATAAACGAGAAAACAATGCAGTAACTAGACTCGTGACTTTCAGCTTCCCCGGATTTGGTAATCTTACAAAAAATGTTCCAGTAAGGTAACAGATTTTCCCCTGTAACGAAAATCTGTTTTGCTTGTTTCCCGACAATGTTTTCTAACTCTATTATTCTTTTCAGCTGTGTTTAAAGCAGACGATATTTTAGTCTGTGTTCCCCTAAAACATGAACCTTTTCGGCAAGAACATCATTTTTATTTTTAGAACGGCAATGGTGTTTTTTACGACCCCGTCATTTATTGGATTTCATTATTACAAAGAATCTTCTTTTCCGTTTTCCTTTTGCTCATTGTAGTTTTTATTGGGAGTTTCTATTAAAGATTGCTTCTTACGTCACACAGCTGATAACTCTTTTGTATCAATAAAAATGAGTCGGTTGATTAAAAATATCAGACCACAAAAGGGGACAAAAGCAGGTTTACTTTTCCAATCAAGTTCATGTTCCTCCACTTAACGTTTTTAATGGTTTTTGAAGTTGGGGATATATATATATACAGAAAGATAAATAGATAGATAGATGGATAGATAGATAGATAGATAGATAGATAGATAGATAGATAGATAGATAGATACATGGATAGATAGATAGGTAGATAGATAGATTAATGGATCGATAGATAGATAGATGGATAGATAGATGGATCGATAGATTGATTGATTGATTGATTGAAAAATCGGATTTCCTTGTAAAAGTTGCGACGGATTTTCTAAATAAGATTCGAGTCTATGTACCCAATTTCCTTCATCCGCTTATTCCTCTCGTTTTAAAACTTCACCATACTCTTCGTTTTGGATATCCACTTAATCCAATCAATATACTATATGTTTATGCATGTGTAACTGCAACGACGACCCGCATCAACTTCCATTGAGTCATTTATTCCGAAGGTTTCAGCTTGATTTGAAGCCCCTTTCAGTACAACTTGTTAAGTATAAGTGAAATCAAATAGGTAAAGCGTTATATAATACAGTGGTATTGATTAATGATAATTGACATATTGAAAGTTGATACGATGATTGTCCACAAAGAAAACAAGTTTCAGTCACAAAAAAATATCGTAAACTAGGGAGCCGAAGGCGTGTTCATTCTATTTGGGTATTTAGTATCCAAACTTACCCTCTTTATAAAGGTATTCTGTTTTTTCAGTTGGCCTGTAAAACAGTNTATATATATATATATATATATATACACAGAAAGATAAATAGATAGATAGATGGATAGATAGATAGATAGATAGATAGATAGATAGATAGATAGATAGATAGATACATGGATAGATAGATAGGTAGATAGATAGATTAATGGATCGATAGATAGATAGATGGATAGATAGATGGATCGATAGATTGATTGATTGATTGATTGAAAAATCGGATTTCCTTGTAAAAGTTGCGACGGATTTTCTAAATAAGATTCGAGTCTATGTACCCAATTTCCTTCATCCGCTTATTCCTCTCGTTTTAAAACTTCACAATACTCTTCGTTTTGGATATCCACTTAATCCAATCAATATACTATATGTTTATGCATGTGTAACTGCAACGACGACCCGCATCAACTTCCATTGAGTCATTTATTCCGAAGGTTTCAGCTTGATTTGAAGCCCCTTTCAGTACAACTTGTTAAGTATAAGTGAAATCAAATAGGTAAAGCGTTATATAATACAGTGGTATTGATTAATGATAATTGACATATTGAAAGTTGATACGATGATTGTCCACAAAGAAAACAAGTTTCAGTCACAAAAAAATATCGTAAACTAGGGAGCCGAAGGCGTGTTCATTCTATTTGGGTATTTAGTATCCAAACTTACCCTCTTTATAAAGGTATTCTGTTTTTTCAGTTGGCCTGTAAAACAGTAATACTTAAATCCCTTTCGAAATTGCAAGCGTTGTCAACAAAATAGTGAACCAGTTCAAGACCTCTCGCCCTAAATAACGAATCTGTGATTAATTATTTTAGTAAGGAGGGCGTCTGTGATATAGCTTTTTTACAGACTATGGTGCTGGCTACATTCAACAGTATAAACGACACGAGACGAAGTACAGTTATTACGTGAGGTATAATATGACTTGTGAAACCGGCTTAATAACTTTCCTGGTGTTGTTGATAGAATGACATTGACTAAAACTCGTTGGATACAGTCAGGACAAAGGAGGCTGTTTAGTTAAGAGGTGTTGCTGTATTTCGGCCACGAAGAAGATAACGCCGTGCAAAAGAGACGTTGTACTCGTGCTTTCAGGACCTGCACGACGAGCTTTAACAGGATTAGATCCGCATAAACCAAGAATCAAAGCAGCACTTTTAAGGACCCGAGAAGAAGAAGATTAAGTTGACCACTGTCCAGAGGTATGGTCCCACCTACGATAGCGATGAAGAAGGTAAAGTCACTCTACGACTGGCTGCAGTACGTCGTGGCAAAGTGCCCAGATAAAAACGTAATCATCCTCATGGGTGACCACAGTCGAGGAGCCGTAGCTTAATGGTTACTGCAGTTGCACCGTAACCAAGAGGCTTCGAGCTCGATTCCCCGAGCGGGCGAAAAAAATTTGGAATTTTACAAAAGAAAAAGCCATTGGTTGGTGTGAGGAAGGGCATCCGGCCAAGAAATTCCTCACTGCCAAAACAAAGTCCCTCGGAATGGCACCGTCTGAGCCACAATTTCTGGGGGAAGATAATGTTAAAAACCCCAATCCCCCCAAACCCCCCAAAATCCTCATAAGTGACCTTAATGCCAATTTCGGGCAAGAGAACACCAGATACTTGGAACGACTTGGTAGATAGAGACAAGTTAAATTGATTACATGCTGATTTGGCTATTAGCTACTTCAACTACATTTAAAATCATTATTTAGCTGAAGAAAAGCATCAATCGCTTTAAATGACTTGAACTTTTAATTCTTTAGTAAAAATTTTATCCACCTTGACTTTGTTTCTTCCCCCATGTATGGATTTTACCCCTCTACTTGTGTGTGATCCGCATTTTCTTTCTTTACATTCTGTACTTTGTCTGTTGTTTTTTCTGGTCATTGTCACAGAATAAGAGAATTATTGAGTCTTCAAATTTTGGTTATCAGCATCTGATTCACAACAGCCGTTCTCACCGTTAAAGATGAGCAATCCAGACATGTGGAAATTAATCACATTCCAAAGAAAAATGAAGCTTTAAATGAACCTCAGCGTCAACCGATTAAAGAGGCTATTTGATAGCTAAAGGAGCAAGCACAAACAAACTCCTTGAGTAGACATTTACCAAAATATATGTTTTTCCATATGTTGCATACAATCCAGATGATTGTGCAATTATAATTTATGAAAGGCCAATTCAGATTAAGATACCGGTTACTATCATTTGCGTTATCGGAAACCATCCTGTGTTGTTTTAGGTGAACAAAATCTCTCCTCGTTGTGTTTGCATTCGTAATTTGACGATAAGAAAAGAAGTTGTGGGAGGGAAAAAATAACAGTAATCATAGCAAAAGGACATCAAATCTGAATAAAGCTGGCTTATGACAGCAGGTTTTTAGTTTTTACACAATATTTTTGAGACCTTAGAAAAAACTTCTTTTATGTCAGTTGTGGGTTGGGTTGGGTTTCTTTAAAAAGAATATGAGAATTTAAAAAAATAGTTTCTTTTGACCAATTCACAAAGGAACAGGTAGCCTGCATGTATGTATGTCAATTACATTAATCTAAAAGTGTTTAGAGATGTGCCCACCTTTTGACAAGATTTATATCAATTTCAAAACAAAGGTTTAATTTTTGTCAAAATGTAGTAAAGGGAAGAAAGTGTTTTGGGCAAGCTATAAGTATTTTTGAATGAGGGAGTAGAATAATCACTTGAATTAGTTTCACAGAATTGCTTTTGACTTCCGTCGTAGTCGTTGTTGTTGTTGTTTTGTTGTTGTTGTTCTTGTTGTTGTTGTAGCATTGCCGTGTACCCTACATTATTCAAAGAGTACGATCATACAAGATGGTATGCATCTCATGCTTACCATTTGTAAAGAAAGAAAGAAATGCTGCGTATATTAATGTTAACATTCCAGATTTACCTTAAGTTCAACATTTTGGTGCGTTCGTTCAAGTATGATAATTACCTATTTAGTTATCAACAGGAATGAAAACATTAAACGAAGTAACCTGAAAATGTACTTATTTTGGATTTATTTTTTCACTCGTCCTTTGTAAAAACCACTTTTATGGCTATGGAAAGTCGATATAAATGCGCATTTATAAGCCTGGCTCTTGCATTTGCAGTGGATTGGTCCGTGATTGACCAGAATGCACAATGGATGCACAGCCCCATTTTGGTCTTGCTTTGTATGGTTTGCGATTTGTCACTTAGGAGCACTTATTTGTCACTTAGGAGCACTTATTGCTCCTTCTTTTGATCCATCGTCTTTAAGTGGAATGTAGTATTCTGGCTTGGATTTTATCTCAGTTTTGATATAAGAGGCAGACTTCAATTTCTTAAGGCCTCTGTCATTTTACTCTTCACTCCACATCCTTCCTTTCGCTACAAGATTTTACCAAGACATCTTTATATATCAATTGTCCCCCAAAAATGCTATCAGCCTTCACATGTACTCTTCACCAATTTTCTGTAGACCCCAAATTTTTAGTTGCTACCCAGTATCCCAACGCAGATTAAGGAAGATTTTGTAAAATCACATGTAACAGTAGCTCAACCACATATCTGTAAAAGCACAAGGGGGAGTGCCAACACCATTAAGCAACCCACAGAAGGGAAACCGTAAGGAGAGTAAGGGTCTGTACACAGGGATAATATGGAATAAAACTAGCAATGGGAAAGTTACGAGTAAAACTACAACAGACATTTTAGATGAGAAAGCTGGCTAGTTAACATTGGGAAAGGTACGAGTACTGGGTCTTTCATTGATGGAATCCCTGGTAAACAGTGGGCCCATTTTTGTCTTTCACAGATACCCATCTGTGAAAGACTCGAAAGGAAGCAACAGATCAAGAAAAAGTGGAAGAGAAAACACGCAGGACACCATGAAATGCAAGACATACGGATCACCCTTCGAGGACCCTCCGTTGGAAGGCCTTCCTCTTGGGTTGGTCTTCAGCCAAGGCTTCAGCATCTCGAGCCCCCTGTTCTGATAGCTGCGAGAACCACAACAAATTTTGTAGATAAGGAAGCTGGCTAGTACAATGAATGGAATTTAAGGAGTGGAGGCTGTATTTTGATAAAATTTGTTTCCATTCAAGAAACAGTTTCGGAAGCGTATTTCCCCCACAATTCTTTGAAAAAATACTTTAATAGTCATTACGAAATACAATAAACTACGATAATGTTTTATTCTATAGACCTTTCTTTGTATATTCCTTAATTAAGTGGGGAATACTACAATCTAAAACCTGTCAAATTCTTTTAATTCATGAATTTCAAACCACAGCCATGGTAAACATTACAAAACTGTACTATATTACCTGATGTTGACCACGGTTAATTGAGCCCCTCGGTATTTTTAAAACCTTTGCAATTAAAACCAGTGTCATTTACGTATACAATATGATCCCTTGGGAAAATGTTTTTGCAATGGAAAGATTTAGGTAAAAACTGATATTAAACACCGGGAACACTCCAAGATCTGTTGGTAATCTGAAACCTTTATTAAGTCGATAGGTTTCTCGGAAGAATATGGTAATAAAACTCCTTTTTTTATTTATGGAAAAAAAGTTGCATTTTCGTGAGCTCTTCTTTGAATGCTTATCGAAGAAGCGACGCATCATATATGTTTCTACGAAAATATTGTTTAAAAGAAGAGCGTATGTGGCTTCCGCGAACTAGTCAGCTGCGTTTTGTAGTTAATGCTGATCTGTATCGATAGGAAGTTTTGTGGGGAGAAAACAGTGACTTAGCAACAGTTTTACCCTCCTTGATGTGAGGTGAGAACAATGAATAGGCTAGAAGTGGGAAAAGACATAACATCTTAGTTTGGTTGCTCAGCCAAAACCTATTTTTCGTAAATATTAGAGCATTTCAAATAAAGCAACACCTTGCTAAGATAATTGATATTCACATATATATTTTGGTAACTTATAATAACTGGATGTACCGGAATTAAATAATGTCATCGACAAGCAAAAGCACTGTTGATCACTGTTTACTACAGGGATATTAGCGATTGAACGCCTCCCATCGATCAACTGATAAGGTTATCTAGAAAAATTTATTACTATTTTACTTAAAAATTGATAAGAAATTTACAGTTGTACCGGACTGAAGCTATTAAAATTGATACTAAACTTTGTAATCGGACTGAAATAAGTAGGGATATTTGATCAGGCNATATTAGAGCATTTCAAATAAAGCAACACCTTGCTAAGATAATTGATATTCACATATATATTTTGGTAACTTATAATAACTGGATGTACCGGAATTAAATAATGTCATCGACAAGCAAAAGCACTGTTGATCACTGTTTACTACAGGGATATTAGCGATTGAACGCCTCCCATCGATCAACTGATAAGGTTATCTAGAAAAATTTATTACTATTTTACTTAAAAATTGATAAGAAATTTACAGTTGTACCAGACTGATGCTATTAAAATTGATACTAAACTTTGTAATCGGACTGAAATAAGTAGGGATATTTGATCAGGCCGAAATAATATTTTTATGGGACTGCTAAATCTCTGTGCTGAAATCGCTACAAAATAAGAGGGTATTTCAAATGGAGTTAACAACATTAAGTATACCCTAATGGAATAGTTTTTGTAAAATGAAAAATCTGTAAAAGATCAACAACCCATGACCATCAGCTAAACGAGCGGAAAACTCTAAATGTAATGTACTTATCATGATACAGAATTAAGACAATTTTTCAAATTACATATCTGGTAACTGTGGTTGATGATGGTGCTGTTGCAACCCAGGATAGAACTCAGCGTAAATAGGGGCTATGTATGGAAATATAATAATGAGGCTACCGCACCAAGGACGGAGCGAAGCACTGATCGAGACTGCAAGGTTCCTTGCTTTTCAACAGTTCATTCAGAGTCAGATTGTTGTAGACTTTGTAGCTGGAGCGAGATAGTTACCCAATGAAGACTTTCACTATTCGTCACTTTTCGTAAAGTTTTTTTAAAATCAGGTAACCCCAGATCTATTTTGACTTAAAATATTCAGTTCAAAGTCGTCACTGGGTTATTTTCTCCCTCCAGCTACAAACTATAGACTAATCTGACTTAATGATCCACCGGTTTTTTCCTCAAATGACTGTTAACACGCAAGGAAACTTGCAGTCAAGATCAGTGCTTCGCGGCCTACTTGGGCTGATTTCCAACCTGGCCTGCAACAGTGCTAGGTTTCATAATGAAATAAAGAGAAGAACTTAGACAGCAGAAGACCCACTTGGGCAACGATATTTTGTTCTACACGACAAAAGATTAGATGTTGAAACTTGAAGTAGCATTCCAGATTACTGGGTCTGATCATTGCTAATTTACGGCTTAGAAACTCAATATTATCCTGAAAAAAGAAGCTGGATGTACCACATAACCAACCATTTGGATATGAGGTAGGGGGCCACACCAGAAAAAAAAGGAGCCGTCGCCTTTCTTTTAATCAGCAACGCTCCGATGTGTATGAAAAACTAACAAATAAGGAAAGAAGGCGACCTAAACAACGTCATCACAAACTACTCTGCGAGTGAAAGAAACAATGTAATTTCCACTGCAGTGTAGGAGAATAATTTTTTTGATTTCAGTCAGAGATAGATTACCAGAAATTTTGTTTGCATACTGTTCTGCATTCTTAGATGTCACACCAAGTGTTGCAACAACGACAGCTAATGTGGTGGATTTCAAGTACCGCATTTTTGTATTTCAATCTCAAGATCCTTGAATTTACTCAGTTTCTCAAAGATTTCAAGAGAAGTATTAGTATCTGCCGGTATGTCATATCAATCAGAAGACAAGTTTTCTCAGAGTGGTTTTTTATTACAATATCTGAACTCTTTGCCTGTATCATTGGGTCTGTATGTATGCTTTAGTCCCTGAGAATATTTATGTTTTTATTTTCTACAACCTTTGCTGGTTGATGTTCGCACCAATTATTTTCAAAGGAAAGGTTGAATTCTTTACACACCAACCAGTGTATATATTGGCCAACGCTATCACGCCGACTTTATACTCACTTGATGCAGAATAGGGCATACAAAATCTAGATGGCCGATTGTTTCATTATGTTGGTTACAGATTCAACTTGATGGCACCATTTCTTAATACATTTACCTAATAGCTGCGTGCTTGAAGACAGTGATCCTTCGCTGCAATGAATAATCCCTCGGTTTCACTTTTTAGGCCTGGAGAAGCTGACCAAAAATATGTCAAAAATTTACTTACATCCTTATCATTAGCTCCAGAGGGATATTTACCGTGCAAGGCTTTGCTCTCCCATTGTTCAGTTAGACGTTTAAAGCTAGCAGGCTTTGCAAGATTCTTTACCTTTTTCGCCTTTAAAGTTGGATTTTCCTTTACAAATTTAGTTGGTGGATTATCATTGGCAAAAGTATTCAAATTTTCTCAATTTAGAAGAATCTTTGGAAACAGAGTATAGCTTTTTATTTTGCCCATGTTTGAGAATTAACTTAAGCATCCAATCTTTGGTATTTTCAAGATACATTCTGAGACCAATAGTTGATGTAACGAGTGACATTTCAAGTTGTACCATACGAGGCCCTTCATCCATATGAGGTCCTTTTCTAACCCATTTGCTCATTACGAAAAATATCATTAGTAATGAGAAATAAGTAAGTGTGTTCAAAAAGAATAGATGTGAGGATTTCATACATAGTTGTCAGACACATAATGGGTCCGCAGTTCTTTGGATTTTTAGTGTCGTCACATTTTGGTTGCATATAAGTTACGCCATTTACAAACCAAGATAGGATACTTACATTTACTGTACATACGCGAGGCGAGTTGTAAGTCCCCAAGAGATAGTTCACCCCACTACTGCTCCTGTATGTTGTTGGCAGCTTCAGATGCTACTTCTATTCTTGGGGCATCGAAGTTATGGGTGTGTTTGGGTACGACCCGTCTGCTCCACAAAGCAAGAAATCCAACGATTTCTAGCTTTGTGGAGGGTGATTAATAATTAGGGTTAATCACTAAACTATTTGTTTTGCCTATTACTGAATCGAACTTAAGTTTTTATTACTATTTTATTTTTGTATTTATGTATTTATATATATATATATATGTATGAATATTTTATTATATTTTATATTTATATATTAATAATGATTGTATTAAGTACACAAACACAAGAAAAACAACTACAGTTTCGTTGCGACTTAAAGTTTCTTGCAATGCATTGATGAGGTAACTAACAGTATTTTTTTCTTTGCACAGATCATTATTATCTCGCTTTGTATTTTCTTTAACAAACATGTGAAGCTCTCCGGATGATTAATTTTTGTACACACACCTCTTTATATTTAAATATATATGTGTATGTATGTTTGTTTATATGTATGTATGTATGTATGTATGTATGTATGTATGTATGTGTGTGTGTGTGTGTTTATATTTTGGAAGCAGTTCCTTCGATGAAGTTAAACAAAACCGTCTTTTTATCGTTTCAGACATCTATGGTATACTTATCGGATCCTCACATGAGATTGCCGACAGATCTTGGTAATGTGCTACTACGGGGCTTGGAACGACTTGTTGTGTCCTTCTCACTTACGCGTGCAGATTGCGACCGAATTGCAAAAGTCGTCGTCAGATGGTAAGGTGAAATATAACTGTTAAAAAACAACCTGTCATAGGGAGGTATAAAAGACGTTTTTAATTGTTATCGTAAGGCAAAGAAGGAACGGGGGGAGGGGGGTATATAATTTTTAATCTCTCTTGCTTACAGGATTATGTTTTAATAACGAGAACTGTTTCCAAACAAACCAATTTATTGAAATTGTTGCAAAATGGTAATCTGGAGTCAGGTTTTCCTAGAGCGGCGTGTAGAATGTACCTTGCTGATATTTTTAAGTGCATATTTTAGGATCTCCTTTATTGATGTATTTTTATTTGCATATGGTCTAACTGACCAATATTGCATTGCGCTCCAATCATGGAGAGGGCACGAGGGTTAATAATACTTAAAAGTGGTTTTACAGTTCAAAGATAATTTCATGATCGTTTTAACTTTTTCAAATATTCTATCTCGGCAATTCTAATTTCTATTGATTTAATTTCATCAGTCTCTAAAATGGCTAATGCTTGTAAATCTGCTTTGTTTTTGTGTCATTTATTTGCTTTCCTGACGGTATTTTGTTTCCATCCAAATGAGCCAGCTTACTTCTCTTTGGTAAGACACGACATGTGGAGATCCCAAATGCCATTCTGATTTCTTGGCTGAAGAGTTATACTGAATAGTGTGTCGAGAGCCTTGCCTGTTTAACTCTTTCCTCAACATATTCAAAATCTAAACCACATCCTTGTCTAAATGTGCGTCGGGAAGATAAACATTTCTCTTCAGCTGATTGAATATTAATTTGATTAGGAAAAGCATCAATCATTTCATTAGCCGATGCAGAAGGTACAATTTCTTGTGAAAGAGGTTTTCTCATTTCATCATGGTTAATCTCTGTCATAACTGTTTTTGTATGTCCTTGATCAAACTTTCGTCTACTGGGTAGAGATCTTTGTGAAATCAGAGACCCCCTGCCGGCCTCTTCTATCCTATCAAATTTTTAGCATCACAATGACCCTCATTGCTTTGATACCTGATAGTTGTTAATTCCTTTTGCCTGTATATACATAGAATAAAACCAATCATGAAACTGAGAGTAATTATACTACACGCGTCACCCTTTTTTCAGAATGTTGGGAAAATAGTTATATTTGTAGGTGACTAACGTACAAATCAAAGGAGGAACGTTTTGCGTGGGAGGCCATTCGAAACATGGAACAATAAAACAATGAAATTCACCAATTACGAGAGATAAGATTACTGATAATGACTTTCTTAATTTCCAAACTGACACCACCGCATTTAAGTCTTGCTTTGACATTATGTTGGCTTTTTGTGATCATAAACAACAGAAAAGGTCATAAATCAAACATTTAAATTTTCCCAGGCCACCAAAAGGATTTTTGAGACTTAATAATGCATTTTTTCTGCATGGTTTTTTTAAATCTTCCTTTTAAACATCTCAGTAATATACGAAGCCAAATTTCCACAAGTACTTGAGCCAGAGTGAGCTGGTTACTTTACTTATGCTCTTTCTTTGCAAAAGGATGTACTCCAACTTTTCTTTACATCCTTTTTCGTACTTAATCAACACTTTTTTTCTGTATTCGGTTCTACTTTTCTTCTAGTTTTTCCGTCTAGTTTTCTACCACTCAAGTTACAACCTTCTTTCTTTTATTTCTCTTTGTCAAATTCTGTCTTTCTTCTACTTCTCCTTAATTTTTTTCCCAATTGGGAACCACTTCACTCTTTATCCTGTTTCTCCTTGTAGCCTTTGAAATCACTTTACATTTTGATGCGGGATATTTATCATGACGTGAGTCGTAAACTTTTTCTGAGCCACGGTTCGAGGGATATTTCTCCCATAGTCAGGCTAATGAAGTAGTTAAGCATAGCGTAAAAACGTAGCGCAAATTAAGTATACGACTCACGACATGATAGATATCCTACATTAATGGCTTCCACTGAGTCCATAAAATCAAGAAGCTATGCCTAATTACTTCATTAGCCTGACGATGGGAGAAGTATCCCTCGAAACACAGTTTAGGAAAAACCTTACGACTCACGACATGATAAATACCCTACATCAATGTTTTCCACTGAGTCCAAAAAATCAAGAATTTTTAATCACATATTTTATCTGTGTCTTCTACATTCAGCCTTCCTCTGTATTCAGTCATTTTTCCACTATACTACATTCTAATTTGTATCTCGTACTACCTGTTCACTATTAAAGTTGGATCTGATTCTGAGATAAAGTATTGCCCTCTAAAGTGGCAAATACCGCAACCTTTTCTTGCACAGATTCTCATAACATACGGAAAAGAATGCTTTAGTTATTGGGCCCTTGGAGGAAAAGTAAGATAAATGCGTTTCCTGTTCACCATAATGTGATATAAAATAGTTGAGGGCATATGGTATTAATAGCATAACATCGTTTGGATTGCCTAAGGCCAATGGGCTCTTACTGCCTGCGAAAATATTCCGCTTGCAATATAATCACGTGTGAAATTAAGCATTTCATTGATCCTTTAAGTCCAGGGTGGGTTTTTTGCCCCTCAAGAAAGCATTTTCTACAATCTTTATTGATATGACAATGTTCGATAGACAGTGTGAAGGTAGTCTAGTTTTTATCATAAAAATGGCTCGTTGGGAAAAGCTTCAAACTAACGCCCTGTAAGAAGGCTGTGCCATATACTTTTTATTATGTATGTCATAGTTATGGTCAATGTGGTTACTATGAGTTTATTTTATATATATATTTGTATATATATATATATATATGTGTGTGTGTGTGTGTGTGTGTGTGTGTGACAGCGAAAAAATAAAGAGACACTTCAGGAACTTCAAGTTTTGTGTTTTCCAACCAGTTGGGATACAAACAGAATGATAAATGGAAGTACTGCGACACGCATGTGAAAAGAGGATGGTGTTCAGTGCTACGTATCTGCTATATTGTCTGCTGGCTTCCCGCACTGTTTTATGCATACCTATTTTAAAAGCTTGAACACCCTCCATTCTTCCAACAAATTCCTCCTACAACCTACATAACCTACATTCTAACGGTCATCTCATAAAATATTTCTTAAAATTTTATTTGTCGGTTNGTGTGTGTGTGTGTGTGTGTGTGTGTGTGTGTGCGCGCATATATCTGATCAATATCAACACATGTGGATATGTGTGACAGCGAAAAAATAAAGAGACACTTCAGGAACTTCAAGTTTTGTGTTTTCCAACCAGTTGGGATACAAACAAAATGATAAATGGAAGTACTGCGACACGCATGTGAAAAGAGGATGGTGTTCAGTGCTACGTATCTGCTATATTGTCTGCTGGCTTCCCGCACTGTTTTATGCATACCTATTTTAAAAGCTTGAACACCCTCCATTCTTCCAACAAATTCCTCCTACAACCTACATAACCTACATTCTAACGGTCATCTCATAAAATATTTCTTAAAATTTTATTTGTCGGTTTGTTTACTTTGATCAAGTATGGTTGGTATGTTAAGATTATAGTACATAATGGTCACAGAGGTTTGGTAATAATTGACCCATGAAGTGTTGGAAATAGTTTTGGAGTCTTTTGTTTTTCCCGTTTAAGACTTTGTCAAGGTTTTGATAGCAGTAAAGCAAGGAATTGTGGGTTTTTACCTTCACTTTGTGAGAAAAAAGGTAAACAATTTTTAACACTTCTTTCCAAGAATTTACAAGAATAGAATCTGTTCAGGTATGTGTTGGCATGTCATGTGACATTCTCCTGATAACCTGATATCCATCCATACTCAAAAAATGCCAGGATATTTCTCTTGATTTTGACACAGTGGAACCAGAGAAACGCGGTAAGCCAATGCCCTTCCGGTCGTTGAAAAAACCTCTTCAGGAGGAAAATCATGTCGTAACACCTAGAAACGATCCTTTAAAAGACCACCCTGAACCTTTCAAAAACTAAGCTCCGAACAAAGAAGCCACCCACTCCAACTGGAATTTCCAGCTGCCTGCTGTAACTGTTTTGTGCAGCCAATGCCCAGCATGTTTTCTGCTGATAGTTAAGTCGCTTTAATTTATTCATGGATTTAAGAGATAGCACGTTTACGGTAAACTTTTGAAACAAAAAGTGATTATGTGCAATATTGTCATAAAAGTTTTACTTTTTAGGTGCACGAAACAAGGTCAATCAAGATAAATTCAAAAAGTGCGATGTTGAACGTCTTCCAGTATTTCCTTGGTACTCTGTCAAAAATTGTCAAGTAAAACATATTTGCAAATGAGAGGTCGAATTTTTTACCTCATCAGGAATAATCCCTTATTTAGCGACAAAAAGTAATGTATCCACTACGAGTTAGAGCTCGCTTTTGCCTTCAAGAGGAAGACACATTTGAAAAACCTTTGATTTGGGGACTGTTTGTGAAAAAAAAAAGTTCAACTGCACTTTCTTGTGTCATTTCAAAAGACATATACACATTTTCTTTCTCAATTTTTAATTAGGTAACCGATTGAATTACCTATGTGTTGGTAAATGTACTGTTGTTGAATAAAAAACTTCAGAAACATTTAGAACTGTTGTTTCATATTCACGAAATAAGGAAAAATTATTTAAGCAACTGGTTTTGGGGGGTTTGGGATGTTTGGGGGGTTAGTGTCATTTTTCACCAGTAACTGGAGCTTAGACAATGCCCTTCATAGGGACTTTGGTTTGACAGTGAGGGGTTTCTTGGCCGGGTGCCCTTCCTGACGCCAACCAATGGGTTTTTCTTTTGTGAAGTTCCAAAGTCGCCCGCTCGGGGAATCGAACCCTCTCTGAAAGAGATAAAACGAAGGCAGTAAAAGGCTACATAGCTGTAGAGGCACGGGAACATGGACCTGATATTTTTTGTACGTAATAATAATAATAATAATAATAATAATAATAATATATTTATACTTGGTCAGCTTCCACAGAAGCTGTTACCACACAAGGTGCTGCCATTCAAAAATTAATCGTTTGAAATATTTAATTCGTATGAGTCCTTTAAAAGACCAACCGAGAAATTAAAATTTTCAAATTCGTCTGTTGTGCAGTTATTTTGCATACTGTAATATTTTTTTGTTCACCATATTCGCCGTTTTGGCATATATATATATATGACCAAAACGGCGAATGACCAAAACGGCGAATATGGTGAACAAAAAAAAATATTAGTATATACAGTATATGTACAGTAATAAATGTGTGTGTGTGTGTGTGCGTGCGTGCGTGTGTGTGTGTGTATATATATAATTCATTTCACAAGAACAAAATTGCCTTTACCATATTTTGACTATGTGGAATCCAGAGTGAAATGTGGGATTTTTTTCTCATTATATTCGGCTTCACTTCGAATCTGAGGGACTTAAATGCTCCCCGCTACCCCTTCTTTTTTTATGTGTTTCGAAATCACCTCGAAATGGTCCGGGGACCGCATAAATTTAAGGGGTTAAAGATGATTAGTAGGCAGATTGGCTTGAAATAATTTTATCGCTTCACAGTAACTTTAATGGGAAATACGAAACCTGTTCAGTACCAGTAAAATCTTTAAAGTGTTATGTTATAAATTTTTCGCGTTTTAAAAATTGTTAATACTATTTTTGTTTCATGAAAAAAAACCCCATGAAGATACGGAGCATGACAAGTTTACAATATTGTTCAATCTTGGTCTTTAAGCCTTAAAAAGATTTATGTATTATTTTCAATAACACTGTATATTTCTTGAGCATCTTTTTAAAACAAACGGTCATTAATCCAGAAACCAAAAGTATCTTAGCAATTTCTATTCACTGTAGGAACTTTTAATATATTTTCCCCGATACCAGCGTTGAGGTTTTGATAAAGTGGCTCCGTATTTTGCCAAGCGTATTTGTTTTTGCTTCGTGGTGTAGTTTTATGTCTCTGGCACCATGTGCAGCCATAATTCATAGGTATTGACAGGTCGGAAGCTTTTAAGACTATGACCGATTCTTATCTTAGAAAATTGACCTATACAGATATATACGAGTAGTTACTACCATTGCATTTTACTAAATATCTTCTTGTCCCCGGAGTCAATGGGCTAGTGAGCCCTGTCATTTGTTACCAAGTCACTATTATTACTTTCTGTCATCTGATAACTTAAATGGAATGTCTGCAGGAATACAAGGAATTCAGAAATGGAAATCTTTCCCTTCCTTTCCCCGATTAATCAATATAAATGGCATCTTTTTAATGTCTTAAATATCAACACTTGGCCCCATGGCGATCCCTGAGTCCACCTGACAAAATTAATCTAAACGACATGAAAACCGTCCTTTTTTCCAGAGGTGGTTTACTTTTAAATGTTTTTCCTGAGGTATTCAAGAACAGCACAAATAAGCAATATAAAAACATAAATTTATACTTAGGCAAATAAGCTTTAAATAATTATTCCAAAGATCGTGTAAAATAATTCTACGGCAAATATTGAGACAGCCTTCACTGTTATAAATTTCAATAATGTCTTCAACTTTAACAAAAGTTGCAACTTTCTTTACTTGCAAAGAGCTTTCTATTGATCACCCTTTATTAGAATATTGTGAAATTGTTTTCTATTTGCAAGTCCAATGTAAAGCATTCGATTGAAACTTTATAATTTAATTGTGTGGAAACGATGTAAGACGCAAGCAAAATGTGTTGGGTAGACGAAATAAATATGATTAATACCAAGTGTGAACAAGCTGAAATGATAACTTTTATGGCATAGAATTTCTCCGAAGGCCTTCAAACTTTGATTTTTCTGATAGAATGTTCTTATTTATTCCTGTGTGTTTACAATTTTCTTTTCGTGTTTTTTCTTTCAGTTTCTTCTTTCTTTGGATGCCCTTTATATTTGACCCTGGACAAAACTATAAGGCTCTGATAATATAATTAGTAAAATTTTTAATTTTTACTTAATTTGAAAATCAACTCAGAAGTGTTTGATGCAGGGCTTGTAGTATGTGAAGGCATGATTTTCGGAAACATATGAAAAATCCAATTGAGTTGAAATCCAATAAAAATGCATTTACGGCGCCGTTGAAAAGAAGTCTAAAATGGAAACTGATTCATTGTTTCGCTTAAGTGCAATGAGATTTCCATTGAACCCTCGCTATGCCTTTCCTCCATCTCCATCACTTCTCGCCCTATTAACTGTAATAGCTTCCAAATGACTACTTAGACTGTGTGTATGTATGTATGTATGTATGTATGTATGTATGTATGTATGTATGTATGCATGTATTTTTATGGCCAGGAACAGTTTTATACCCTCCTTTCGTCTTTCAAACGAAATTACGTTGCCTCTTTGCTGAGCTCAAAGTCTTCTTCTGCATTCAAAGTTGGTATCAACTTTATTGATTGTAAGTTAGTGTATGCCAGTGTGCTTGGCCGTGGTCAAGTGCTAAATACTTGCATTATATTTGCCGTTTCCTATTGCAAATGACGAATTGTATTTTACCCGTAACAATGTCACTCGTAAAGTTTGACTCCGTTCTACGTTNATATGTATGTATGTATGTATGTATGCATGTATTTTTATGGCCAGGAACAGTTATATACCCTCCTTTCGTCTTTCAAACGAAATTACGTTGCCTCTTTGCTGAGCTCAAAGTCTTCTTCTGCATTCAAAGTTGGTATCAACTTTATTGATTGTAAGTTAGTGTATGCCAGTGTGCTTGGCCGTGGTCAAGTGCTAAATACTTGCATTATATTTGCCGTTTCCTATTGCAAATGACGAATTGTATTTTACCCGTAACAATGTCACTCGTAAAGTTTGACTCCGTTCTACGTTATATATTTTTCTTACAGAAACAGCAATTTATCTTTTATACCTCCTGTTGCGAATAACCGAAAAGAGCGCACACACACGTTCGCGCACGTATGTGTATGCATGTGTATGTTTGTATGTATGTATGTGTGTATGTATGTATATGTATGTAGGCAAGTGTCAACTAACAGTGTTTTGGTTTTATTTACTGAAGATGATCATGATTGAAACAATAAATTAAGTCGTACCACCCAGACATTAATACCCTTGTTGGGTCATGTTTGCACTTTTGCTTTATGTGGTGAGTGAGAAAAGTGAGGCAGATGTAATTAATCTCCATCCACCTAAAGGTTTTGTTTAGAAGTGCTTATTGGCTCCACATACTATTATCCTTCCATAACGTGTAAGGGAGAATCCTTTTTCTTATTATGAGAATCCGAACTTTGGTTTCTAGGTTATTTTATTTTTCAAAAATACCGCATTTCCACGATTATTTTGCCCCAACGATTATTGCAAAATGGGACTTAAACGAAGAATTACTTTAGAGAGCTCCTCTCCAAGGCTGATCGATGAAATACACTATGCCCGGTATCTGTGTAGTAATATTTTAGAATTATTATATACTCATTGTATTTTCACGTGTGGTTTTATTCCTTTTTTTATGATTTGAACTATTTCACAGTGAATTTGTTCCCTTCTTCTGTTTTTCCTCTTTAGTCTGTCACACGAAATGCCTTCCTCCATAGTTTGAGGCTTTTCCATTAGTAAGTAGTAAAAACTACAGACAATGGAAATACCTATTTAAGAGTACAGTATGAACAGGTGCCCAACTGAGAACAAGACTAATATTGCTATCAAGGGGCCCTCATGTAAGAGTTAATATTTAATGTAAAAATATGCCAAAAATAGGCTTTTATTCAAAAAAGCGCCTGTTGAGGAAATTCGGAATTCGTTATGCCTATTTTACAAAAATAAAAGTTAATATACTTTTCCATATTTTGTTGTGGTGTTTTTTTAGTTTAGTTGCTTTTTTCACAAAGACAACTGTGTATGTTTGTATTTTGGTTCCTGTTGTTATTCTAGAATATTAATTAATATTAAACATGTTCTTTTTAGTTTGGCTGCTGACAATCCGGACCGTTTTGCTTCAACTCTTGGATTGCTGTGTACTTGCATGTACACAGGTAAATGTTTGAAACTTTTTGTGTTGATTTTTTTCTGCAGGGGGTGGGGGTGTTTGTTGTTGATTTTTTGTTTGTTTCTGTCTGTTTTGTTTGCTTATTACTTTTTTATATTCCGTTATTTCGGGTTGACATATTAAATGATTCTGCAGTCTTTAACTCCCCCAATTCTTAATACGTGCCATCGGACAGATATTTATTACCAAAAAAGTTGAACCATCAAACTGTTTTGAGTATTCAGTGTCTTAACATGTTTGTTGTTTTTTTTTAGGATTTGTTACATTTGGCAAAGTAATCTGTTTGAAGCGTCTTTCAATATTAGCTTGCTAGCGCTTACTTAGTCGACGCTTATTTGTGAATTTGTGGTTCTACCGGTGAAGTTAAATGCTGGTGAACGTATGACCGTAACAAAATTTTGCTTCGTTCAACACATATTTGATTTAGCTGAATTTCTCTACACCTACAATTTTTCCTGGTTACTGGAAAAATGATTTTGTATGATAAAGTAAAAATTACAACCATTTAGTAAAATTGAAGCAGAAGGCCTATTACACTGGTCAACACGATTTTTCTGACAAGGGTTTTTAAACGAATTAACTAAATGTGGGCTGCTGATTACGAATATGAACTCAGTTTTTGTCTTTCACATAAGCATTTCGAGCTATGCAATTTTCCAATTTTTTATGAAAATTACTCATCAACCTATAGCTATATCGAAGGTTTCATAATAGAAACGTGATTTTTTTGTACTACATTTAGTATATCAATAATCAAGGAATAACAAATATTACTAAGTCGATGTACAGCAATCCAAATAGAATGACAGAAAAAATAGGAAATATATATATATATATATATATATATATATGGAACACAGATCAGTATCTCTCTTCAAGCTCCGGCGATAACCCGCCATCATGTGTGAGTCCCACTGCCTTGATACCGTTCTTCCATTGTTTTAATGTCCTGATGAAAACGCTCCCCTTGTTCCTTACTCACGTCCCCAAGATTCTCCGGAAAATTGTCCACATGGCTGTGTAAATAGTGGATCTTGATACTCATTCTACAAGATGTCGCAGGCTCATTAGTAGTTCTTCCACAATCTCTTCATAGTCTGTTTTCTTATTCCCTATAAAATTCTGCACCACATTGCAAAATGCGTTCCAAGCTCTTATATCTGCCTCATTCATGGATGTGATAAAGTTTGGATCTCTCATTTGTGTTCTAATTTGGGGTATATGAAATATACCAGCCTTTTTTTCTCTTCGCTAAGATCAGGATAAGTTGAACATTATAGATGAAACATTCACCACTGTGATCAAGAGCTTTGGCGAACTGTTTCGCAAATCCAAGTTTTATGTGCAAGGGAGGAAAGACAATGTTCTTCCTATCCAATAGAAGATTATTGATGACATTCTTATCGCCAGATGCCAAACTCTGTCGCTGAGGCCATTCGTTCTTCACCCAATGCTCTGCTGTAACTCTACTGTCCCAGTAACACAAGAAACAGGAGTATTTTGTGTACACTCCTTGCTTACCTAAAAGAAAGTTAACCATTTTCAAATCCACACAAACCACCCACCCATGAACATGATATTGCATCCTCTCTGGAACAATCTTGATGTTGTTATCTTCTTCCTTAAGTTTTTCAGAATGACTTATTGGAACCCAAGCCATACGTATTTCCATTGTGTAACAGAACACGTTTCAAACTTCTTTTGGAACTGTCAATAAAAAGCCTCCAATCCCTTGAATCAAAAGCTGGAAGTCCCATAAAGAGAAGTAACCCTTCTTCATCAGTACAATAGACAAGCTGGCCATCTGAATCGAAGTACTCCCGCACTTCCGCTTCCCTGTTGCGACAAATGAGACACTTGTGAGGGGTTTCAACATTCGATTCTCTTGCTGTCTTGAAACCAACAGTTCAGCAGACTCTTTTGGTAGATAAAGATCTCTAACCAAATCATTCAAAGCCTGCTGAGTAAACAGAATTGGTTTGTCACTATCTTCATCACAGGGCTGAAAAATATCTGCAGTGTCTTCTTCATCACTAGAAGAAGGTGACCGGAGATCTGTGTCATCAATTTTTGGAAGCTCAGTAAATATTGGTACAAGTATTCCTTCACTATTGGCAACTGGTCGAATACTGAAGGGATACTTGGGCGCTACAAATATTGCTTGTTTTTGTTATTGAAACCTTTTATATTGACAAGAAATAGCAGTCATCTAAATGATTGCTTGGTTCTCTCCAAACCATAGGCACTCCAAACTTGAGTTTTGCATTCTTTCCGTGAGACCATATTCTCAAGGTCTCAACACAGGTTTTGCACACTTTGTGAGGAGCCCAATGCTTGTCTTAGTCTCCAAGTG
>RDPX01000015.1:1205941-1217477 GCA_003991215.1 Morbakka virulenta
CACTTGTGCAGCTGGCAGGGAAATGCTTGAACATGTTGCCAAGGGAATGGACTGCTTGCAGATTCCTGACAGTCTGCATCAGAAACCTGTCAGTTTTTGGCGACATGCCAACTTGTGTTCAATGACCAGCAATGGTGAAGATAAGGTCAGAGTTCAGTCAGTTCAGTGGGTGGTGGATTCTGCCCTCTTTGTTGGAAGATTTAATTTGTGTCCAATATATTGTATTTGTGAGAAATTCAGAATTTGTTTAAATTGTCTGAATGTCATGGAGGCACGAACAAAATTAGTAATTGACAAATAAACGGATTTTGCAATTTGACAAGGAACAATTAGCATCGAATTAGTCATTTAAGAAGAATATCCATTATTTGATGTTGGCTCTTTCGGCGATTATTGTTCTTTGGAATATTTTGAGCAATCTTAATTAACAATGAAGGTGCCAGTAAGATATCTTGTTTTGAACGAAACCTATTTTACCCCAAAACCAATATCACAAAGGATGCAGAGTAAGCGAAAGTCAAGGGCTGCAGACAAGGACCCCAGATCCGCACGAGTGTTACAGTGCAAGACAACGATGTTGTCAACTTGAAACTTTCGTTGTATTTTTGCTAGCCATTTGATAATCATAGCTCATCAGTACAAAATCTTAGTGCACAGATTCTTAAATTTAGCTTTGACTTTGTAGCAATGACTGTCACTGTCTATCGATATATATATATATATATATATATATATAGTATTAGGAGTAAACTCCAAACAGCCAGATGTTAAGGCTTCCATTTTGACAAAATAATAACATAAAAAAAAACAACAAACAAACAGAAAAAAACAAAAAAAACACCAACTTATACATCACAAACAAATTTTACACGACTCGAGACGCAATACATAAACAAAGCCATAGAAGAAGTGCATATATATGTATAAAATAACAGTTCACTGTAAAGTTTTTGTACATTTGACAATGTGAAACTGTAAACATATTTTAATTCCATATATATATATATATATATATATATATATATATATATATATATACTCATTTCCCCAAAAAACATTCCCATATAATTGATTTTTAGTGTGTCTAATAAAAATAAGTTTTAGTAAACGTAACTTAAAAGCTGTTATTGCGAGTGGTAAATTTTTTAATGCATAAATAGTATGGGAAATAAATATCATTAAGTCCCCGTGTTTCTTTTTTAGCTCGCACTACAAACCTTGATTATCATTGCAAATGAATTAAGTTGACTCCCTTAAACCACCCTCTTTCAAGGCAAGAAATGATTGGAACAAATGAATGTACAACTCCAAAGTTGACATTCAAATTTATTTATTTCCTGCTTCATCTATTTGCTTGTCCAAGATGTTGAATGCCAACAATGGCGTTCCAGTAACCATACTGGCCCACACCAATTATTGCTTGTCTCAGCGGGATATTCCTACTTTGTCTTGTCACGTTGTTAATGTTGTAGTAATCATTAATATTAGTGTCAATATAACTGGTATCGGTTTTATTTATCTGCAATATTGTGAGAGATTAGCCTTTTTGTTGAACAGTTAGCCACTGTTCTTTCTGAAATGGGCTTCCTTGGATGATAAAGGAAAAAGCACGCTTCAGGCGATAGCGACCGGCTTTGTATATGTTCTGTCATTTGTCGATGATTGTTGGATTAAATAACCCCTTTGTTGGAACACAATATAAAAATTTCTCCTGTTAATTTTGAGTTTTAAACGATCCATTCTTAATAGTATCAAGTTTAGTCAGCTTTAAAAACAAGTACATGGCACATCCCAATAATAATTTTGTCTTTAATTATACTTTTTCAGGCTTGAGGGGGATTTCTGACGTGCTTCTTATGATGCACTGGCATTGGGACCACATCTTTTATGTTTTGTCTGCATGAATTTTTAAATAAGCAATAATAAATAGTTGTACATCAAAGAAGATCAACTGTGTAGTGGTACTCCTTTACAACTGGCTCTTAACACAACAATTCATCCTTGCCCCAACAAAAATCATCTGTTGGACGAATCGTATTGGTTTCTTCTCAACACATTCCAAAAATCACTAGTATCTCCATGCTGTCAACGCTTCAATCACCCAAGTACCACAGAAACCCACTTCGAAGTGTGCTTTCCATCCATCCATCCATCCATCCATCCATCCATCCATCCATCAATCCACCAATCCATCCATCCAGCTATCCACCAATCCATCCATCTATCCACCAATCCATCCATCCATCCACCCACCAATCCATCCAGCACTCTATTGTGAAGCAATGTAATGCAATCAAAAATTAAAACCCCAGGTTTAGCCCTTTCAGTTCTCGTTTAGCTCTTTTAAAAACTACCATAGGTTTCAACTTAGTTTTACCGTTCTAAAAGTGACCGGTTTTGTTTTAATCTTCCTGATAGTTTTTCAGTGGTCTTCTCTATCCAGACAGGAGTTTCGTCACCTGAGATAGTGTTCCATGGCTTAAGTTGTCTCTGTGGCAGACCTTTTCGCCTGCAAAATGCAGGCCACAGTGTTTCCAAAAAAACAACCACTGTCTCTATGAGCGACGCCAGCCTTCTCCGAGATAGGTTGTTGCGATGCATAGTCCTTTGAAGTTATCTTCTCAACGCTTTGAATTCATGATCATCCAAATGTATTCCCCTGTAACTCCTGATCAAGAAGTTTGGGTTTCTCGATTATAAGTTTACCAGGGTCACCAAAGACTCTCTCTCAAATCTACCTCCACAGCGGCGTTTGCCTGCCATCAACAAGCGTTTTAATTTCGCATCCATTGTAAATTCACACGTCAGTGCAAATGATGACGGTTTTTCCCGGGGCTTGCAGAAATACCCCATTCGTCCTCTCCATTGTTTCAGGTGCAGTTCTATTTTCGTTTTTGTTAGCATATAAAATAACTGTACTTTAAACTCGAAGTACGAACAGAAAATTTCTCCTCCGTGCGATATCAATTAATCGCTCTTTTCCGCCATGATAACTTGCTCACACAATAGAATTTTAATAACTTGACGACGAATGAATTGAAAAACTAGAATTCAAGAAGAAGAACTCTTAATTTAAGATTATACGCATTATCTTTGGTGCAAAAATATTAAGAGGGTCTTCGAGCGTTACCCCCATAACTTTCCTGGTCATGCCCCATTTTGGAGAAACAGTGATGTTTTTGTCAAAAATACAAATGGCACCATCTAAAAATGTACCTGCTATATTCTTTTTAGGCCTTTCAGAAAATAAGGCAAAGAGTGAAATAAAGACTGGTGCTAAATGTCTCAAAGTAAATTATACTACTTAATCATTCCCGCAAAACAACAATACATGTTCTACTATACGGTCACAAACTGAGGTCAGGGTGTTTTTTTGACAGAACTTAATTGTTGTAAATAACTGCTGCTAATGCACAACCCAATGCATTCAAGTTTAAATTGTTCTGCATGTGTCTGTTTTCTGTTTTGAAAAGTTTCTTTCTACAAATTAACTACGTTGGTTCTCAGTGTGGTTTCAGTTTAGGGAGAGCCCAGGTAGGGGAAACAAGTATATTTATTTGATTTCATTTGACTCGGGGGGTGATTAATTTAAAGCCCCTACTATTTGAGTGAGAAACTTTTCAGTACTACCCAGGTTTCAAATTCCAAATGTTATCCACATCTGAATTTTTTTAGTATTTTTGAATTAATATATAATTTTGTATTAGTTGTATTGGGAAGCAAATAAAAGTTTAAACCACTGCGAGTGGAAACACTTAAATATCGTTTTGGAAAACAAACCTGATTACTCATTTTGAAACGAAATGATTAAAAACGTTTACACCAAAATACATATACCTAATCAACCCCTCCCCCAACCCCATCCACAGTTTCACGACACCTATCAGGTTCTGATCGGGTTCAGTTTGCTTCTGATAATTTTTTAGTTTGAGGTAAGTGCGTCGATAGGACTAAGATGTCACGAAACATCATTACTAAAAAAAATTATGCTTACCGTACACGGGCCGGTATTCAGGTCACGTTTTTTCATTGAAAAGCAAGCGCAATTCACCGTATTCTCAATAAGGCAAGAAGCCTATTTCGAATTTGTCGTTTCTCGAGAAAAAGACAGATGAATCTTTTATTGAACCTTTTTCTTCCGAATTCGACTGAACCTTGATGTGTTGTGATTGCAGGAAAGTTTGTTGAGTTTCGGGAGGAACTTGCCCGAAGCAGTTCTCTGCACTGATGTTGCCATCGACAGAAATCTTATCCTTTTACTAGTGCTCACAAATGCTCCCGGAAAAAATAATGATGCTGAATGGACAATTTCGATTGGCTTTTTAACTTGCAAGTCCATCAAATAGTTGGACCCACTAGTGCTCGGAATACAACCGGTTTTGTCAAAATTATTGGATATTACGAACATAAGAAATCCAGTATACTGTTATATGATTTGGTAGTGGTAGTTTCTCGTGGTCCGCAAGAAAAGCAAAGTTGCAACAAGACTATAGTTTGTTTTCTTGCCCTTGCCTACTTATATATATATACTTATATTTTTTTTATGGTTATAATAATTTTCCCCAGTAACTGGGGCTCAGACGGTGCCGTTCATAAGTTCATTTGCATGTATCAAATACAACTCCCTATGAAGAGCACCATCTGAGCCCCAGTTACTAGGGAAAATGTTAAAACCAATATGTATATGTGTATATATAAATTTTTATGTGTGTGTGTGCTTTTAAATGGGTTATCCATTTTAAATTACCAACGGGTTTTTTTTCAAGACTTCCGATAAAACACCAGGATTTTGTCCAACCCCGTATCACTACAATGATATGTTTGGTGACTTAAAATACAAAGCGGATGAAAAACGGCGTTGATGATTATTGACCTGCCTGCAGATTGTCATTTAATTTTTCCCCTTTTCTCATTAGTGGGCAATAATACGGAACAAAAATTAGGAAAGAAAATTTTCTGTGCTGTTTTATAATACGAAATGCTTTCTTTGCAACCTAATATATTTTTAATGGAAAATTTTTACAAGCAAATATTACGGGATTACAAACCACGCCCCATTTTTGAAGTAATATTGCTGATCTGCCGAGTTATTCTGTTAGTTTTGGATGCATTCTCTGTAAGATTAAATGTAGTTGTTATGCCATATATATGTGATTGGCTACAAAAGCGAAAGCCTGTTTGATATATGTTTCGTGTTTTGAGAACACGGAAGATAAGGACAGGTGTTACTTTTTATGGTTTTCTTCAATTTCTTTGTTCAACGTTAGGCGTTTTCACTTACTTTGAGTTGGCTAAATATACAGTTGCTCTTTCATTGAACAGAATGACTCCATGCAATTGAAATTCCTTTTCATTCTGAGTAATTTTGCACAGCACAAAATAGACTTTTTTTTATCGCAGAAAAGATAAGGTGGATTTATTGAAACGCCTCCGTAATTCCTCAGCTGGAGGTCGCTGATAGACCTTTAAAAAGCAAATAAGTAGTGGGCAGAAAGTTTGTCATCAGCGGATCTAGGCATGCACTAATTCATCTGAGGCCAGAACAGCCCATTGGTTTTTACGCTAGGTAGTATTTAAACTCTACTTTTCAAAACTATCAAAGAAAAACAACTTTCTTTTTTTAACATGTTCCATACATGTTTTTGCAGTCATTAGTAACTTTGCTGCAACATCAAGCCGCATGGTATATGATAGCAACGCTATTAAAAAAGTAGCCGACTTGTTTTTATGATGTCACTGAAGTACAAAACCAGTTGATAAAAGGCAGTAAAAATAACCGATATCCTTGATCTGAATAAAGTTTTATTTTTAATAACGTTATGCTCTGAGTGTCGTAATTTTGACTGGGTATAATAACAATTTAATTTTTTCTCTACTAGCTCTTGCTGTTTTGTGTTGTTTTTTTAAGTGCAATCTCTTTGGTCAACCATGCGGTATGTTTTTAACCCATTGAGAATTTTCTAAAGATAGCCATAAAGTAGTGAAAATAAACGGCAGTTATGTTGAAAAATGTTTTATAGCGGGTCTTGTATGATGCGCTTAAAATTCAAATTCAAATTCATTTATAAGAGGTAAATTTAGAGGAAATTTTAAAACAATAGTGTTTTATCAGGTGATGTGCCGATGAACCAAGTCATTCCCCTGTCCACCCTAAGACTGACTGACAGACATGTTGCCTCTTGTTACCAGGAAATAATAAATATCTGGGTGACTATTTTGCACATGGCATGAATAAAAAATTAAATTCTTCTCTTAAGATGTGGTCTGCTTCAGGGCTATTTTCAAGTGGACACGTTTTCTAATGTTTGCACAACAAAATTTAACGCCTGTGGCCCTTGTTCTGACGAGACTACGTTTAAGTTTTCCATGCCAATTATTTCAATTATTTTAGTTTTCTCTCCATATATATATCTTTCTCTTTCTCTTTCTCTTTCTCTTTCTCTCCTGGCTCTGTATTTGTTTATCTCAGTATTGCTTTTCCCGGACTTCTATAATGTAACTTTTTAAAACATCTTTGATATAAATAGTTCACAACAGTGTCACGCACATATTGACAGACGCTCATCAGCCTGCCATGGACATTTCTATTTCGAGTGAGTTGAGCCACACCAAGTCAAGTAGGTAAACTGCGTTAAATGTAAAAAGAGTTTTGTTTTACTGCGCAAGAAAATAATTCCGACTTATACTTTCTTAAGTGAACTTAAGAAGATGTAAGTTGAAATAATAATCATAAGTGAAGAAAAAAGTGAGATTTACGTTGATTATTTTTAGAAGTATTTTGTTCGCATCAACGTCATCGCACCGACGACATAATTTCTTGGATCCATTTGCTAGTGCTGTTGCGCAAGTCCTTCTTGCGAAACAGCACTTGTAGGTTCGGGAATCATCTCATCAAAAGCCCCTCCAGCTCCTGCGAGTGCCTTAAGAATGCAAACACCACAACAATAGTAAGCTTGCATTCTTTCTTTTCTTGGTGTTTAACTACGTTTCACTGCCATGATAAACAAAACCGTGCATCAAGAATTTTTGTTAATTTAAGCTAATGGTTTTGTAGTTGAGGAAACTCTTTAAAAAAATTCTTTCACAAGTTTGGAAAAAGTGATACCATCAAACACGGTCATTTGAGGTGAATATGTTGCAGCCCCAACAGAGCACACCAGACAACAGCATGACAACGAGACCACGACCCCGTTTCTGTTTGACAAAAGCTTTGTAATCCAAAATGACGCACATCAAATTAATGCAATGCTGATCAAAGCTATTTCCGTGTTGTCTTTCCAACCACGTGAGTTGCTGGAGACTTTTCAAAGATCATTTATTTAGAATTTGAAGACGAACTGGTCTGAATCAACCCTTTTTCGTTCATTCAGCCTTGGCTTGTATTTTTTCGCTTCCTGAAGGAAGTCAATCATTGAGAATTAGGAAAGAATTTCTTTTAATTGTAACAACCACAACTTACCCGGCAGACAAAACAAGGAGAACTTTCTTTCTTCCATGGTTTTCTACAACGCCCATCACACCGGTTCTAGTTTTGGGAGGCCAGCAAAGTAAAGAATTTTTTTCTCTCAGCCCAACACCCTTCCCCCTCCCGTTGAAGCAACACGCTTTTCTAGCAGAACGGCATTAGTAAGACAATGGTCATTTTTGTGTGTATAGTAATCTCAGTTATCTATATGAAAAGCTACCTTGATTTAAATAATTTTTCGGCAAAAATTGGGGTCTTGGCCATTTTGCCCTCTGTGACAGGGGGTCATGGCCGCGTCTCGCAACTGCCTGCTTTCAGACTGCTTGTTGACTGATGCCTTGAGTAGCATTATCATTACTCTTTGAACGATTTTTTTTTTATTCAGTTCCATTACATTTGTTGTGACAACGTGCGACAAAATCGTTGCATGTTTTGATTCCAGACAGACGGATAACACGTGTGGCGTTGCTTTATTTTTGAACTTTTTATATTAAAAATATACATCAGTGTTAATACCTTACAATGAAATTTTCCCCCATTGACACAAGCTGTTTAAAGTTATTTTATTCGTATTATTTTTCAATGAAGTTAAATTAAGGTTATTTGGTGATAGCCGAAAACCTAACATTTTAAGGACTCTTCGTTACTACTGCACTCCATTCCCTGCGGCCCCACTCCGTTATTAAGGACAGTATTGTTGATTTTATCGAGTTCAGCTTGATTTTGCTTTCCCTGTAATATATGTCAAGGAATAAAAATAATTGTTGGCATTAAATGACACAAGAAATAAAGAGAAATTTCAGCCATGAGAATATGGAGGAATGTAAAACATTTTTTTATTCGCACATGATTAAAAGTATCGTTTGCTTGTTTCGTTAGAAANTAAAATGGATCATTGGGTTAAAAATATACATCAGTGTTAATACCTTACAATGAAATTTTCCCCCATTGACACAAGCTGTTTAAAGTTATTTTATTCGTATTATTTTTCAATGAAGTTAAATTAAGGTTATTTGGTGATAGCCGAAAACCTAACATTTTAAGGACTCTTCGTTACTACTGCACTCCATTCCCTGCGGCCCCACTCCGTTATTAAGGACAGTATTGTTGATTTTATCGAGTTCAGCTTGATTTTGCTTTCCCTGTAATATATGTCAAGGAATAAAAATAATTGTTGGCATTAAATGACACAAGAAATAAAGAGAAATTTCAGCCATGAGAATATGGAGGAATGTAAAACATTTTTTTATTCGCACATGATTAAAAGTATCGTTTGCTTGTTTCGTTAGAAAAATCAGCAATTTTTTTACCTTCAGTCTTGGAATCAGTTTTCGTTATTTTTATTTCGTGAATCAACCGAGTCAATTTTTATCATAAAATCAGCAGTTAGTGATGTTCACCATCAATCATTGGTAAGTACTGAGGTAGAGAACGAAGAGAAAGCGCGATCATGCATCCGCAAAGTGAAAGCAAACTTAAAGTGGAAATAGTGGATTGGTTTTATGATTTTTGGAGGTTTTTATTTTATTTTATTTTATTTTATTTTATATTGATTGGTCATCAGGGGTTTTTTTATCACCATTAATAATCATTTGACTTGCTGCAACATTTCTGATGCTCAATTAATTCCCTTCAGCAATTTGGCTTCGACAAACTCCAAGACGTGTTTGCTTTTTCTTTCCTGTTACCAACTTGAAAATGTTGACAACTTGAGAACAACAGCTAACTGTTAATTTATTTTTAAAAAACTCTCAAAATAGTTTTCAACAGGTTTCTAAATCCACCCTGACGACGTTGAATTATCGCAAGCAGACAAGATTTTTCTCTTTGAATGGTGTAGCCCTGTTGTTTTTATTCAAGGAAGCGACCACATATGAAAACAAATATTAAATTTGTGGTACCCTGCTGAGATCAGTCGATTTTATCGTCTGTCTGATTACAAAAAAAAGCTTTCAAAATGCGGAAAATGAAATCTAACGATCGACATGACGTAACCGCTATTCAAGAAAAAATGCTATGTCACCCGATGTAACTTTGGAAACGTTTTTATTCTCGAGCTTAGTTGCTGTGCGAAATAACTGTAATGTCAGAGAAAAATGAAGTATTAATCGTAAGGGGCGCCGGTGGCAATTAGTTAAACGTTAAACTCAAACAGAATTTGCCTTTTTTGTTTGGATTTTGTACAGAGATATTAATTTGAATAAGATTTGGTAATGTAATCATTCAAGTCAGCTGTTTTTATATACGTTTTCTGTTGTAGTGGGCCTTGTTTTCAGGAGTTCTGAAATATCTGCCATGATACTGTCGTGAGTTTTTTGTCGAGAAACTTACACACATAAATCTTATTTCCGGAAGTCCGTTGGTGTACATCAGACATGACCCTGATAAAAAAAACACCCTGCTTAAGGTCATCAGCACAAATGGATAATCAAGGGAGAAGGTTGTCACCTTTGGAGGAACCTCGGGTAGCGGTTCTGAGAACACTGCGAATGGAGTGGCTGACAAAAAAATGAAAGCTGCTGGTGCACACTGTGCTCGCAGTACATGAGAGCAGCCCGTCGGTATTGCTTAACCACTGATGACCATCCCGTGGAGGGAAAAAGGTGTGAATGTCGTAAGTCCTTTACCAGACTGCTGCAACTCTGGGGTTAGTTACATTGGGGGTTACGTTGGTTAAACGTCAGTTGACCATACGCACCCCGTTTTATTAAGACTAACCTGAGGATTACCCTTGGTTTAAAGAAGCCCCAGGGGTAGTCTGTGCTTGGGTAATTTGGGTACGAGGCATATTTTGCCCGTAGTGGAAATTAAACTTAAAAGATCGATAAACTGCAATTCGTTTTACGCACCTGCCCCATCAAGTTTTTAGCAGTACCTGGCTGTGACGTTCTGGGGCTTTTTAATGGCGTGCATAACCACCAACGCTTCAAATAAACTTGTTTTTCCGAGGGGAAGAGCGAGTACCTCAACCAGGCAAAATCATTGCTGCCTTTCGTTCACATCAAGGTCGAATGCTTCAACAACCATAGAATAATATTTTTATTCAAATTTGTTCTAGCAATGATCACTATAATAATATAATATACTAAGCTATAATAATAATATAATATACTAATATAATATACTAAGCTCTAATTTCACGTTCAGGTTAGGGTTCTTTTTTGTTTGTTTGCTTTGGGTGATTATACTCATCGTTTTCAAGGGGTGGGGACGCGACTCAGACAAATAACACACTGTAATTTTGGAAAATGCTATTGTTTTATTGTAAAACACTAGCTGTCTTGTTCTACTATCACCCCTGCCCCCGTGTTCCCTAAAAATTGTGTCACCTGGGAGTTCCTTACCTGCTTTGAAGAGGTCATCTCTTGAGCGGTCAATGGGAATAAAAACGGGCGGACATGCATAAATTAATTCTGGTTGACTTGTCTCGACCACAAGTCCTAAAGTAAGAACCGAGGCCCGTGTCAAGTTACAACAGGAGAAAAAAAACACCACCCAACCCAGTTATTGAATATTGCAAATTATCATCGCGACACGTAAATTAGAGTGGCAAAGGCATACTAATGTTGACGAACACTCCCACCCTCGTCAATCTCATTCAACAACAGTTACTTTATTTTCCGAAGTGGGGTCTTGAGTGGTTTGTTGGAAGCCACGTTTCCCGGTTCAAGGCGCGTTTTACCAGGTAATTTTGTCGCGTGGCATCCACAAAATGGGGACTGGAAATCGTTTGCCTCGCATCTTGGTGTGCGAGCCAAATACTAAGATTGCGCTTTCTTACGGAACATTTTCAATGTAAGTAAACCTGAAATGACAAACTGCCTTTTAAAAATTTCTCACGTCAGCCGTAAAAGCAGTCGCCGCTTACATTTACGGACTACACAACCGTGCACGAACCCAAAGAAAAATATGGCAATTATTGCAAATGACCAGCGTCATATTTCACTTAAAAAGGGCAGGGTCACATAAATACATTTTAAAATGGTGTAATGACTTCTCTCAGTTCCAAATGATTCCCCTGGCCCTCGTTCCACATTTACATTTGGTAAACAAATACTTGCTCGCTAATAT